>PKRV01001788.1:0-172428 GCA_003709505.1 Hyphantria cunea | reverse complement strand
CGCCCTCCGCCCGAAGAGGTACGCGAGTGGCGTGAAGCCGCCCGTCGAGCCACGATGGCTCGTTGGTCTTCGCGGATGGAGGCTCCACGTCCTGGCTTCGCCACCGTGGAGGCGCTCCAGCCGGTCATCCTCGAGTGGGCAGGGCGGCAGCACGGGACCCTTTCCTTCTGACTGACGCAGGTGCTTTCCGGGCACGGTTGCTTCTGGAAGAACCTGCATTCGGTCGCGCGGAGGGAATTGAGTCCCGCCTGCCGCCACTGCGACTGCAGTGAGGACTCGGCCCAGCACACGCTGGCGGTGTGCCCCGCTTGGGCGCCGCAGCGTCGGGCCCTCACTGCGGTCATCGGAGGAGATCTGTCGTTGCCGGCCGTCATGCGCTCCATGGCCGGCGGCGAGAGCAGTTTTACCGCGGTCGCGACCTTCTGCGAGGAAGTCATCTTGGAGAAGGAGGCGGCGGAGAAGGCCCGGGAGGACCCGATCCAGTCGGACCCGATCCGCCGCCGGTGAACCGGGCGGCGGAGCGCGCCTATCAGCGCTTCATGCCGCCCTGAGTGTGGCCGCGCGGATGGGCGGGACGGGTTTTCCCCCCCGTCCCAGTTGCACTTGGTGATTGTTTATAATCACCAAGTGCAACTGGCTATGAAATAGTTACAATTAATTTATGCTGAATTAGTTCCTATGTCCTATCGCACAGAGCTTAAATTGCTAATCTAAAACTACCACTGCCAATATTTACCAAGATTAAAAAAAAAAACAATTACCTAATATATTTTTTTTTTAATGTGTGTAGGTGTGTTTCTTTGTCTCGTTAATCAGTTTAACCGAGCACAATGAACGAATGACGCAAGTTAACCTCGTGCTACTTACGGGGAGTCTTAATAATTGGCTAACTGAAACGGCCACGTGTAAGTAGAGTTCAAACATACCAGGCGCACAGACAACAAGAGATATGGAAAGGTACTCACCCTTCTATCCTTTACGAGTGTCGATGTGTGATCGCTAGGGGTGCGCCGTTGCTTCTCGTGATCATATTTCAAAAACGAGTATGTGTTCGGGATTCCAATTACCTGTAAAAAAGAAATTGAAAATAAAAAACAAAAACGGGTTACACTCTGGTTATGTGCTATCTATTCTTAAGCACTTATTCCCTCATATCATCAAAAGATAACAATGGTCTAATTGTCAACACAATACTTTGTTAGCTTAGTACACATTAGGTACCAAAAAGGTATAATTTGCAGAAATGTATTCATTTCTTTATAATTATTAATTATGAAGGTTTTATTAAATTTGTGTTTTTTTGTTCATTAAAATTCAATTAAATCTTAAACAATCTTAAACAGAAAAAAGATCCCAAAACAACCTCTTCTCTTTTGAGTATAGATAATTTGTCCATATTTTTTTTAAATTTGGAACCTAATTGGTACTTTAAATTAGAAGTATTATTGCTCGTTATCATCATTAAAGCCCTTAATTAAAATAAACCTAAGATCTATGTTGACGATTTCATAGTTATTAATTAAGGAAATTGTATTGTTATTTATAATAAATAATTTCAGAATTGTAAGATCAATATATATACTACAATATTTTATTACCGTATTATAATTTTTATTTTTAATTCTAAGTGTTTCTATTATAGAAAAGTAACGATAAAATAAAACTGATAAGTAATTATGTTAAAACTAGTACAAAACAAAATTTTAATTTATTAAAATATTAGTAAAAAAGTTTTTTAATGAACCACAATGAATGTTGCATCACGAAAAAGGAAAAAGCAAGCTATGTTTTTTGCTTCATTAGTCAAATCGAACCATTAATAAAGAAACAATTATACGTTTCAAAGTCTCCTAACTAATAAAATAGACATCTTTTTTTATTAAAAAAAACACGAGAAACGTAAGACAAAAGAATGGTAAGTAAATCAACATGTGTACTTGCTGATCTCATCTTGCTCAGTTTCATCTAAGCAAGTTCATAAATGTCTTTCTTTACACAAAATGTATTACAGCAAGTCAAGGTCACAGGTAAATAAACTCTGTCCTGGGAGCAATGGCAAGTAAAACAGCCACGTGTAAATGGAGTTCAAACGTACTAGGAGCCCAGACAGCCACAGAGGTGGCCAGACGTGACGTAAAAATTTCCTCATGTGGGTACTTAGAAATTTGTCACTGATTGTCGGAACATTTCTGCGAGTACATCGATGTTGTTACGCTTCGCAGCGCCTACACGAAACACAGTCTTGTAACGGCAAACCGTAATTAGTGCCATGACAATAATACGTTAATTTTATTGATATTTATTTGTAAAATGAATATTGATTTTCTTAATTATTTTTTGACTCATCTTATTGTGCAATGTGGTAATGTAGCGATGCTAAGTCTAGACAATCAAAGTCTATACTATTTCTATACACTATATATATTAATAAATAATTAAAGTTGATGTCTGTTTGTAATTTCAAATTAACAAGTTTTCACTAAATGTTTAGGACCTAAGATCTAGACTTTAGTTACATTTTTTTTATATGTAAGCTGCCAAAATGACTCTGCCCTGCCTGATGGAAAGCATGAGCACAATCCAAGAGTGGTGGTCACCATCCTCAATGCGAAAGAGAACAATTCAGCATGGCGACCCACACTATGGGGGCCTAGTGAGATGCTTTTTTACGCCCCGCTTAAAGGACCCGGGATCATAGTGGGAAGGAAACACGTGCGCTGGTAGTGAGCTCCAGGTTTTGACCGCTTGGCACAGGAAGGAAGCACCGAAACGATGAGTACGAGAACGTATGTCTTCCATTTTAAAGCGGTGACTTCCAAGGCCGGCAAGTGTTGTTCTGTAGAGGAAGGGAGAGGGGAGGATCACTTGGAAGAGCTCTTCAGAACATTCACCATGGTAAAGGCGATAGAGGACTGCCAAGGAGGCGATATCTCTACGCAACTGCAAAGGCTCAAGGATCTCGGTGGCTTCGGGACTATCGACAATACGGATTGCTCGCCGCTGCAACCGGTCAAGAGCGTCAAACAGGTACTGTGCGGCACCATCGCAAAGGTGAGAACAGTACTCCACGCACGAGCGAACCTGGGTCTTGTAAAGAAGACACAGATGCCCGGGCGAGAAGAACCGTCTCACCCTGTTTAACACACCTAGCTTCCGTGAGACCGCTTTAGTGACACTCTCAAAGTATTCGCGTGGGTTGACGTCTCGGCAGATATTCATGCCCAAGATAGCGAGCCTATCTTGTAATGGCATTTGAGTGCACTGAAAAGTGGGAAGGGGAAGGAATGGAGACTTTTTGGCTGAGAACGTGCACAACTGTGTTTTCTTGGCGTTGAACTCGACCAGATTCCTACAGCCCCATTGAAAAATGCGGCCCAGAACATGGTTAAATAGAGCGACAAGTTCTTGTCGTCTTCCTTCAACATCTGCTGGTTTGTCAGAGGGCTGTCCAAAATATCGTCCATGAACTGTGCTGTCGTCTGCATAACAATGAATGTTGCCAAGGGCTAACATGTCATTGACATGCAGAAGGAACCGTGTAGGCGACAGGACGGAGCCTTGAGGTATTCCGGCATTAATCCGCTGATACTCGGAGGCCGCACCGTCGCAAAGGACTCTGATGCGGCGCTGGTGTAGAAATGTGGCGGTCCAATTGCAGAGTTTGGGGGGCAAACTGAAAGCCGGTAGCTTGGAGAGAAGCGAACGGTGCCAAACCCTATCAAAAGCCTTGGCCATGTCGAGGCTGATGGCCAAGGATTCCCCATGCCTGTCAATATCCTCACCCCAAAGGTGTGTGACGTACGTTAAAAGATCACCCGTGGACCGGTTAGGTCTGAAACCATATTGACGATCATTTAATAGGGAGTGATCTTCCAGGTAATGGACCAGTTGTTTGTTAATTATTCGCTCAAACACCTTACAGATGACGGAGGTGACGGCTATCGGACGGTAGTTGGCAGGATCGGAGCGATCGCCTTTTTTGGGGATGGGTTGAATATTCGCCTCTCTCCAAGCCTCCGGAACAGCTCCCGAGGAATACGACTGGCGATACAGGCGCGTCAATACCGGGGACAACTCTGGTGCACAGTTCTTAAGAACCACCGCTGGGATATCGTCGGGTCCACTGTGGCTTTCCGGACGTCGAGTGACAGAAGCTCCGTACGGATATTACTCATCCGGAGGCGAATATCCTGCATAGTAGTGTCGCAGGACGGGATGGTAGGTGCTGGTATGCCGCGTTCATCGATTCGGGAGTTAGCCGCAAAGAGATCAACAGCAGTTCCGCTTTCTCCTGCGGCTGGTGGGCAAGTGATCCGTCAGGATATTTCAGCGGTGGTAGCGAGGGATGACAGAAGTTGGACTGCACGGCTTTAGCCAATCGCCAGAATTTTCGGCAACCCGTATGGTATGCTCCGAGTTCTTGACCAAGCCTCGCAATGCGCTGGNTGGTATGCCGCGTTCATCGATTCGGGAGTTAGCCGCAAAGAGATCAACAGCAGTTCCGCTTTCTCCTGCGGCTGGTGGGCAAGTGATCCGTCAGGATATTTCAGCGGTGGTAGCGAGGGATGACAGAAGTTGGACTGCACGGCTTTAGCCAATCGCCAGAATTTTCGGCAACCCGTATGGTATGCTCCGAGTTCTTGACCAAGCCTCGCAATGCGCTGGACATCCGCTCTGATGTAAGCCTTTTTGCATTCCCTGGTGGTTTGTTAAACGCTGCTTTAAGTCGATCAACATCGGGGTAGCCGCGATCGGGGCCCCTGGTCCGAGCGCGGTAGGCCGATTGCTTTCGCGCAACAGCATGGGCACATTCGCGACCGAACCAAGGCCGGGTCGTTGCGCTAGCGACCTCACTGTACGGAATATAGTATTCCATTCCGACAGTGATCTCGTCAGCCACGGCGGCCGCACTTTGCGATAAATGAGATATTTACGAAACAGGGTATTATTAGGTAGGTTAACAAGGTAGTTAGGGATTAGGTAGGTGGGAATGGCCCTGTATTGCGAATACAGGGCTTAAAAACACACAACACAATACACTTAGGAATACTAGAGTATTCGTATCTAAACCGGTTTCTGGGAGGTACCCAAGATTTTAGTCGTCTCGAGTCCAACATAACCACCTCACTGGTCTACTGATGGGTATTGTGCTTACAAGCCCCACATGGGACAATTCTTTGTGTGATTCACAAATTGTTTGGTTCTTGGTATGGGTGCGTTTGTAAAATCCTCGGAAACAAAGAAATATTCCTAGAGCGGGAGTTGTCTTTGTACTAATAATTGTCTTTGAAAATGACTGCACAGTTGGCCTAATGATTTAAGCGGTGAGTCTGGATGGCGTAAGAAAGCGGTTCCCGGATCCCTCCCATCTCAGGCGCAGACTGGCACACCGCGTGGCTTTAGTCAGTTCGATTCCGACACACCGCCCCGCCGCAAACCTTGGTGTGGTAAAGGCCCGAGGGCCCGAGGTGTGGATACCACACGTAAAAAAAAGTGTACTTTTCTTATGAACTTACTTATGAAAATGCCAATTGGCATTAAGTACGCCTCATGCAAATTTAATGCAGGCAGTATTAAAGAAACAAAATAAAATAAATAAATAGTACTACTACTAATTTTACCGTGGGAGAGCCACGCTTCGGCATGAATGGGCCGGCTCGACCGGAGTGATACCACGGCCTCACAGAAAACCGGTGTGAAATAGCGCTTACGCTGTGTTTCATCGAGTGAGTGAGGATACCGGAGGCCCATACCCCAATCCAACGCCCCCTATCCCCCTCACCATCCCCCTTCTCCCCAGGCTGCCATAGTGTGGGTCACCATGCTGCATTGTTCTTTTTCGCATTGAGGATGGTGACCACCACTCTTGGATTCTGCTCATGCTTTCCACCAGGCAGGGGAGAATCATTTTGGCAGCTTAAATATAAAAAAAAAAAGTACACTCATTGACTTTCAAACAGTACTACAATTAAGTCTTCAATTACAATTCTAATGCACTTTAAAGCGTTTAGTTTAAATAGTTTTTCCTCTCTTTAAACTACCCAAACTTTTTAATAAACTTTTTGTCGTTCCTGATATAATTTCGCATGTATTTACTAATTAACTAAATAGATATATCCTTTTATTTGATAATTTCATAGTACAGTAACATTATCGAACACACAGTCACACACAACTTTACGTGTGCTTGTGTTAGTGTAAAATTGCTGTTGGTATACACTGCACCCATATGTAATTCCGCCCTTGCCCAACCGCGTTACCCCTGTTAGTTGTAGCTTATCTTAACCGAAAACAGTCTCCTCCGCGATCCTTTGTTCCTGGTATTTGACGTCTGAAACAATGGATGTAGGCGGCGCCCTAACGTTAATTTGATTCTGGGCGGGTCGCCATATTGGGATGAATTCTATATCTAGCTGACGGGTTTGTTTTGGTCATATTTTGTTTTCTGAGATAAATCAGGTTGATTTTTGGGTATCAGGTATTAAAATACGAATGAGGGGTGCAACTTCAGAATTTGATGTACTATACTATTCTTTGATAATTGTTTTCTAGACTTTTTTGGTAATAATTGGTTACAAATGTTCTTTGCTGCATTAGAATTATCTGGGGAATATCATAGCTTGTATAACTCATTTTTGTAAACAACAAAGTAATAAATTTTTGCAATACTAATATCGAACAAAAATGGCGGGATACGACGTGAATTCGAAGAACAGTTCTTTTTTTAAATACGGCGTTGTGGTAGTGAAAGGCGCGAGCCTGACATTGTTCTTTTTTTGAAAAAGGAGTTCAATTATAAAATTTAGTACAACATTTTATCATTCATTTGGAAAATATTATGGTTACTATAACACAAGTGTTTTAATGTTAACAAGAAGCAAGCTGTTTCAGAAACTTTAGTTAGGTTAGAGTTCAATTGCTCTAAGATTTGTATTTATTTAACACTAGCAATAGATGGCCAGCAGTGGACTGCGAAAGGCTGATGATGATGATGATAAACACTAGCCGACCCGAGCCCACATCGTTAGGCGTTAACCGCCCGCTTATCTTCGACTATTATTTTTAACTGATTTTCTAGTTCAATGATAATAAAATGTGGCCACTCATGAGTAGCATCGCTTTCTGTTAGTGAAAGAATATTTAGGGTTGGATAAGTACATCTGAAGATTACCCCCTCTTTATAATATTATAGCTTACATATCTGGATTTACGTCTTCGCTTCCAACTTGATAAAAACTATTCTAAAAGCCTCAGGTTTTGCATATAACTAGATAAAAACATTACTGAAACTATTTTATTTTTTATTTATATATTTATCTTCATTGCGTACATATTACAAAATACTATATAAAATGAGTGACAAAAAGGATTACTACAACAATTGCCGGTCTTATCGCTCACGGCGATCTCTTCCAGACAACCATCATGGACATCAGATTGTTATGTATGATTTTTAGTAGTACACACAATTAATACAATTATTAAAATAAGAATTAAAAAATAAAAAAAGAGAAAAAAAACGCAATGAAAATAGTAACAATAATAAAAATAAATCAATAGAGGTTTATACCTGCTCAAATACATACTCGTTCTACATACACGTGCATTAATAAGCAAATAACAGAAACCTGCACAAATAACTGTACAACAAATATACAGATCCATAAATATCCTATTCAAGTATTGACAATGACAAGTAGTTACTCCTTCACCAGCTTTTTAAATACGAGTACAGTCAATAATTTTACGATAATATTAAATATTTTTTTTTTAATACCATACCCAAACTCAGACATATTTTAGGAAACGAAACGGCGCATGTGACATTGTCATTGTGACTTTGTCACAAATACATGTGTCACGTTGATGCCGTCATGTGATGTTACAAGCACACGCATGTACCAGGACACCATAAAACCGAGGCGATAACGTATTCCACACATGTGCCTTATCAACATACACGCCCCTTAGCGGTTCTACGCATGCGCGACGATAAGTGATAATGCATGTAAAGATACTTTTAGTACAGGCTTCGGACATGAGTGGTGTTTAATTTATTTTGAAGTAATTAATAAATTAATCAAAAGGTTTAAATAATTTGAATTAAAACATGCCCATTTTATTTTTTTATTAGAAGGTGTTTAAAGCTATCACATTTTATTTTAATTTAAGTAAAATGCATATCTACTACATAAATATTACTTTCAGAAGTTATTGTCCGATTTTTGTCAGTTTTATACAATACAAAACCATCACAACAAAATTTACAAAAATACAATTTATCTATGAAAAACTTATAAAAAACAATTCAAATTATATAACATCTAGTATGACTAGATTAAAATATTTTCATAGATATTAGAATTAAAATAATCCCACAAGAACTGAAACTAACTGTGACTAAGCTACCATAACCGAACTATTTTCAAATACGTACACATAAGCACACGCGATAACTACACACAACGCATACATATTCCCATACACAACATGTCTACTACATACGTATACAGTCCAATTCCTCACATTTACACCACACAAACAAACATACAAAACTTCTACACATGAGAAGAATTGTATGAGAAGTATCCACGTGTGCCTCACGTGTGAAGATTGCGGAGTCATGTGAGTTTTCAGAGTCACATGTGTACTAGGAGAATAGGGTATATGAGGAGATATCCCAACATTGAATGTGTGCATGTGTGAGTGAATGTGTGAACAGTAGGGTAGGTCGGGAACGCGAGGGTGCGACAGTGCGAGGGTTACCTCGGAGGAATTTATTTATAGGTATGCATCACACGCGTAGAGTTGAGATATTTCAATGTTGTGAAGGTTTCGGTATTTTTATTCCCTTTAGAAATATTTAAATTATTTATTCACAAACATGTGCCATCATCACCAGCTCTCAGCCGTTATACAATACGTTAGTGTAGTTACATAATATTAATACTAATCACTTACATAAAATAAATAAAAATCAAATACCACTAAAATAGTTACAAAAAAACTTATATTTTCAAAAGGTAACATATAGATCAATACGAAACTCTCATATATTCGCTCAGTGAACACGTAAACAGATCAATGTGTCCGACATCGTGTTGAGCGTATTTAGTTAGAGGTCTAGTCCGTAAACATCGGCGCGTGGTGCAAGAGAAATGTGCGTGTGTACGGCACCGCAAACAGCGCTGGGCGCCCGCCGCCGGCCCCTATATTCGTCTGGGACACAAAGTCGAATCTCCTGCAGGATGGCTGGTTATTTTAATTTTACCACGTAATACTTTAAATAAATAAGTAACCAAGGCTGCATCTCTACGTAACGCTAATTCGTAATAGCTTACCATTCCGATATCCCTGGTAGACTCCATGCGATTTCAAATATGAAAATCTGGTAAACTTATTCTGTGTTCGCTCTATCATACGTTTGTATTTCATTTCATGTGGAGACCAGATGCCTGCGTTACACTCCAAATAACTATTACGAAAGTCTCGAAAAACACTTTCAGTATCCTAATGTTGGTTAATCTCTATTATATGTTTCTAAAACCTTAAATGTACTGTGAAATTTATAAAGCCTGTTTTCTGAGCTCCATTTCGCGACTATTTCCATGTCGTTCTGAAGTCAAACGCAGTTCGCATCCTGCGACCTGCTTCACCTCTTAAAACAACTTCAGATCGTCGGCAAACAGTAAACATGGTGATTTATCCACAACTTTCGGTAAGTCATTTACAACCAAGATGAAGACCAAAGGCAAGAGGTCCCAGATTACCCCTCTAGCGCACACCCGATCTGGTAAAGTTCAGTTCAGATAAATAATCTACGCACTCAACGTACTGACGCCTATCTCGTAAATAGTTTGCGAAAAATTTTAGCGTGTGCGGTGTACATCCGAAACTGACTAATTTCGATAGGACAACGTCGACCGTATCGAATGCCTTCCTGAAATCTAAGTAGGCGACGTCTACTTTTAAGCCAACAGCTATATACGGCATTGATTCCGGCATCAAATGCAGCAAATTCCCCGTCATTCCCCGGCCTGTGCGTTACATATCTGGGCACTTACTTGGGCACAAAGAGAGGCGTAAATGGCGGCTTCGAATATCTTAGCTAGAGTACATAAAATTTCCACCAGTCTGTAGATCGTTCGATCGGTCTTAATCCTCCCTTAACTTTCGGTACCGGAATTATTGTTAGTTTCCAGCGTTCAAGAAACGTAATTATGTCAATATTTGACTTAAGTAAATGCTTTAAAGGCTCCACCATTATATGACGACCATTTTTAACACGAATGTCGGTGTGATATCTGGACCTACGGAATATTTGGGGGTGAAGCGAGCGAGTGAGCGCCTTATATCATGAGACTGCAGGCGTGCGAGATGAGACCACTTGTAGGCTTTGCCGCTGCAGTCACCGACTTCATACTCAACGACGCTGGTGAACTATTACATACTGAATGTAAAATCTCTACAAAGTACAGCGCATTCTTGTTCTAATAAAATGTGTCAAATTTGTTATCTTCAATTTGCCTGAGTGGCCTTTTCTAGATCGCACGTAAGCCCTGAAAGCTCACGGATCAGTTGCCAAGTAATTTTGTACCCGATCGCAATAGAGGATATGTGTTATATCCGTTTCAGACTTTACTTTTACACAACTGCGAACAAAAGCAATATAATCACAACGTAATTTGCTCGACTTGTACTTTTTATGCAGATTATATTTAAGTTTATTTAAGTTCTCTAGTAATATCGGGAGTTACCATACCGGAAAACTGTATCTAGTATTCGTTGAATAAAAAATTTCTTCGGGATCACACGCATTAAAGACTTTATATATCTAATCAGAAAATCAATTAAGAATCATTCTCAAGGTTCATATCAGTCCAGTCTATTCTAGACAGCGTGTAGTATAAATGCTGAGAGTCAGGTTTATTATAATTCCATTGCTTGCTTTCTGGGTTAAGAGCTTGCTGGGAGATATCTTAAATTGTGCTTTTATAATGAATATAATAGACACATAGATATTGAACATTTTCGAGATCGTAAATTAAAAATTGCGATATATATTAACTATATTAATATCGAAATATAATTACTGTTAATGCCATACTTGCTCCGCTCAATTTGGTAAAAGAACATTGAATCTAAAGCCTTCCGACAAAAGAAACTGCTTACATTTACAGAAACAAACACCAAACTTCGTATCATCTGATAAAGAGACATTAGACAAAATAGGTTTTCTTTTTTTGCTGAAAAGGAGAAAAATATCTTTAGATCGCCAGCTCTCGGGATATAGCGTCCTGCTGATACAGATACAGAAGAAATTATTGTGACCATTAGACAATTATGGGTGCCCTAATGTCCTAGGTATCCAAGACCTCTTAATTAGCTGTTGTTTACCTAAATAACCTCTACACCAATGAGATAAGACATGAGTCTATATATTGTTACGAAGAAAGATAATTTTAGGACAGTCGTATTTTTAATTTTGGTGTACCCAGTGTCGCTCTCACGACTAAGACGAATATATTGAAACCACTCACATAAAAATACGACGAGCCGTTTAGGCTGTAGGGCGTACCAAAGAAATATACATACATACATGCACTCTAAAAAATAAACCCCCCTTTTTTCGCAGTCGGGTAAAAGCTAATGAAGGTGATCTTTTTTAAAGTAACAAAAATCGTAATCAAAAGCTTTAAATTATTTTGGCCGGTTTGTGTGTGTATTTGTGCGCGCTGATCTCAAAAGCGGCTTAATTAATTTGGACACGGCTATCTCTTATGTATTGTTGTAAACATTACTTGACATTTAATGTTGACATATAAAAAAGTTTTATCAGTCTAAAGCATGACCGTGATAACAGTCATATACACGGGCAGAGCAGTGCGCAAAAACTAGTTGCACATACCAGAAATAGATGTCTCATTGTAAACTTGGCGTAACCTATGCTGTAATAACCAGACTGCTGAACTTCCAGAAGCGATAACAAGTTACTAAATATTAGTAAATATGTACACCTAAAAAACGATACACTGAAAAAACAATAGAGTTTATTCAGGGCCGCTTATCACAGAATTTTATTATTTTTCTTCAATAAAAATCGAAGCCACAAAGCGCCTTGGCTGTCCAGATCCCTAATATAATAATACATATATGATTATATCAACAGGCTAGTAAAAATATTTGAAAATATTTCTCTAGTTAAAATACTGCAGTAACATAATTTATTTAAATTATATTTGACCTCGAGTTCATTCATACATGTTAATCAGGTCAATAGGCTGAAGTTCGGTAGTACGTTCAGAGTGAGGTTATTGAACCCGACCCGCCTAAAGTTGAATGACACGGTCGCAGTCGGTTTTGTAAGAAACCGCGTAAACTCGACATCGTGTAACGCCTCTCTTCTATGCAATCCTAATACAGCTCACATTTTTGTTACGATTTAAGTAAAAATGAAATTTTTTTGCTAACAATTATATTACATTTTACGTAATATTACTACAAAATATAAATAAAAGAATAAAAATTGGAAAGAGAAAAGTTATGCAAGATATATTGAATTATCTACGTAGGTACAACTTTTACATAATTTTATGAAGATTACAAAATGGAAATTGGCATATAAATTACCCATGATAAATAAATATTATTGGGCAAAGGTTATTTTAATTTATTTCAAATAATTATTATTTACAAACATTGGTATATCTTTGATGTCGACTCTATATGTTTTTAATGTTATAATAATTTAACATAAAAATACAGCTCTAAAGTTTCTGATACTTTTCAGGCGAATAACATCAAGCAATATTTCTGAAATGTGTGTTAATTCTCAAATGACGTACGAAATGTAGCCATCTGCTATTGCATAACACACACACGAATACCGACCTACTTTAACATCATTGGTTCCGCCCCCCGCATACGGAAATAGAACGCCGACTGAAACGGCTGAAAAATACTTCCTTTTGCTACTGGTTGCCTGGTACACGCGACGCCAATTCAGCAGTTAGCGCCGCCTGAAAAACTGAATTCTATTATTACAGGAAAAGTTTCGCTGTAAGACAGACAAGAGGGTAGTCTAACACCAAACAAATTTTAAAATTTTGTGGAAAGTTGTTTATAGTGCCATCTGTGGGTTGTATCTGGAAATTATTCGATAGAGACGAGAACTGTACGTCATTTGCCATGAATGAAGTAACTAATGAGCCATGTGTTTTCATCGGTTATACAAAGATGCCTCTCGGTCCCTCAAAGTAGCACTTGTTCAACAATGTTCGCTTCGCAAGAATGACTCTAGTGGACTAGGTGAGCAGGGAGACTGAGCTGAGTGTGTAAAAGATATAATTTTTAATGAAAAAAGTAATTATTAAGTATCACTACTTTGTTGTGGTGGGCAGATGTGTTAAAGCACGCTTTGCCTTTCAATCATTTATAACTAGAGTGGGCCTGTTCTTTTGAATTAACTCGCTCGTCATCTGCGTTTTCTTCCTTGTATGTCGTTTATAACTTATTAAGTAAGACTCTCATGAATTAACTGAAAGCTGTCATGGACTTGGACCGGCTCACCGTCAACACCGGTTCACTATTTAAGTCAATTAGGATTTTAATAAATGTTATCCAATATAAACACAAGTACCGGCAATTTATTTGAAATGTTATGCCAACAAATAAGAAATATCACAAATGAAACAGTGAAGGAAAGCAAAAATTATAAAGTGTGTAGTAGTATTTAGTACATATGTAAGTAAATTTAAAATCCGTCCCAAAAATAGTCAAAACTAAATGCAGATCTCCTTATTTCCACTGCCTACTATTACACTTACAGAAGTTTAAACTCGTCTTCCACAAAATCATTTACAATGAAGATGGTATTCTATAAAAAAAAAGAGAATGAACTAATGAATGAACTAAATGATGAATGGGCCTGACTGCTGCACATCTAGGTTGTTCCTGCTTTCCTGGCAAATTAACTTCAGTCTCAGTTCATTCGTTTGGACGTAAATCCATTTAGAAGGAAAAAAATAAACTCCACTAAGCTTTGATGCGTGGGCGGCGGTATGCCGCTTAGTCACATGATTGTTTCTTTGTAATAACTTAGAAATTGTAGCTTTCTACAACGATTTTTAACAAAAAAAATATGGAAATAATCCCTTGCTGAATAGAGGACTTTACAAACTTAAATGAAACGGACATAAAGAACACCCAGACTTAGAACAACAATTTGTGGATTACACTCTTTGCGCAGGATCTCAAATGAAAATGTACATATGTAATCTAAAAAAGAACTAATATTTATGTTGCCCTGGTCGAACAGGGCAATGAAAGAGTTATGACGAAATGTTATGCTAGACTTAAATTAAATATTTGCCACTAAAACTAACACTAGTTACAACTACTAAGTACATATATAGAAAAATTATCGAAATCATTGGGAATATAAATTAGGGGTTATGGAATATAATATGTTTTTATTATTTTAAAATTGGGAAGTAAATTGCATCGTAATAATAGTACATATATTTTTATAGTCTCCTGGTAAAGTAATGCAGTTTACACATTCTTGTGTTATAATAAATATAAGATATAAATTCGAAAGTAAGTATGTCAGTCTGTCTGTTGCGCTTTAAATTCAATACTATACTTTGATGATCCTTGATGCTACTCTTTACCGCGATAACCGACACATACGCGAGCAGAGCCGCGGGGAAGAGCTAGTATTTTCTAATTTTAAGCCTAATTTAAAGGACACATACAATAAAACTTTACTTTTTTTCTGGTAATTTTTAATCAATTAAAGTCTACCCGAAATACTTACTTAATTGTAATTAATGGAAATTGCTTTTAAATTAATTAATTAACTTGAAAGTGTTCAAGCTTTGAATGCAAGTATCAATTTTAAAGTAAATTTGTATTATTACAATTGCGGATACAAAGATAGTTAGATAGCCTTGTAAAATTGTGTTACCCTGTCGTGTCATATTCATCAACAAGTTCATACTGCCTCGCTATTATTCATCACAATAAGCACATCTCAACAGAGACCTTACCAGGAACACAGTAACATATAGGACTCTATTTGGTATTATTTTACATATTATGATCGTTGTGGCTCAAATTGAAATAAAGCTTGTAATAAAGCAATCGCTTTATTACAAGCTTTTTTTTAGTTTCACCTATTCCGATGGTTGTCTTTAATCAAATCTTGCGAGTTAAATTTGATCCACTTCCCCCCGATTTCCGATTGAGCTGAAATATACTTTAGTTCTGATAGCAATGCAGGTATTTTTAATCGGTATTATTATTAATCCAAAATGGGCGCCGTAACAAAATGGCGGCGTACATATTTCTGAACAACCCACCCAATTTGGGTATCAAATGAAAGGGATTAAAGTTATTATATTTATTAACAAGTAATAAAAGAAAATTAATCACTTGTTTTTTATTTACTAATAGGACTTTCAAAGAGACGGTGATCCCTGACTTTCGTTTCGTTCTTTCTTCTCAGGGCTAGTCCTGCTATGAAAGGCCGAACTCATCTTCTCAAAATAAAGTGTAACTTGCAAACGTGTTCATATAACCCACTTACATAATAAATGACTTCATTTCATTTCTACTCTGTTTAAGAGGAACACAGGCTATAGAGACCGGCTCGTAGCTTGACGAGATTCGTTAGTAAGTAGTTTTTAAGTCCCTTTGGTTGATAGAGGGACGCGGGGATTGTAATAGCACCGTTCTAAAGAAGCGATTGTATCGTCAGTACATTTCGATTTTGCAATTTTCACCTGTCCCGTTCATTCAGTACTCTGCCTATACTCATATTAAATTGTAAGCTTCGATGATTCTTTAAGTATCCCTTCTTCTCAGAGTTTCCTCTGAGAGTTTTACTTAGTCCATGGTAAGCAAGCCAATAATTGAATTGAAGAAGTATATTGCAGGCATTTTTAAAGCGCTATTAGCTTCACCTACTTGCCTCGTTGATCTAGTGGTTAGCGTAAGCGATTGTAGATCAAGAGGTTTCTGGTTCGATTCCCGTGTCGGAGTGCTGTTGGGTTTTCTTACAAGAAATTCTTAATAGCAGCCTATAATATGGTAGATGGCGGTGTTTCCTTTTGTGTAATGAAAAAGAAATGTCTTAAATAAATATTGACAACAATTGACATTTATATGTATAATCTAGTACACCGACGTATTTTACGATAAAATGATTTTTCTTTTTTAACTTCAACAAAATTATTTTCTAACTTTGTTAACTATGATTTCTTTATTACTTGTTCCTGTTAAATATAGTAAGTAGTGTATCTCGAAAACGATCCACTATCATCATTATTAGCTGCAAAGGCATCCCCAAAGTTCATCACAGCAAACGGTCCTTACCCGCATCCAACAGCTTCCTGCGACCTTCCCTAGGTCGTGAAACCATCCTGGTTAGCCAAGAACATAATTTATACTACCATAATAGTATTCTATATTGTGTAACGTCTCTCTGCTTACATACTTATTCAATCCATATTACGACAATATCTTCAAGTTAAAATCTTAAGAATATTTGCGACCTTGAATTGACTGCTACTAACATTGTTGAAAGCCTCCTATTTTACATTTTAAAACCTGTTTGAAAGTCAACACATGAAAAATTCTTGTTTTACAACAAAAACAAATTGCTCTCCTTTGTCCACGATGCATGTTAACACGAATGAACAAATAAATGATTAGCGACGCAAACGAAGACAAATAGCTCGGCTAATTCCTAACATTTGTCACTATTAGAGGTCGCTAGTAGACTGACGTAATTTTATGAGACAGTTGATAGACGAACTAAACCCACGTAGGCTTAGGAATAATTAAGATTTTAATTTATTGTGTAATGTTGGATATAAAAAAACCTTTTTTATAATACCTGAACTTAAGCGTAAACGTTAGGAGCGAGGCAACGAAGAGGTTCTCAACTCATGTGTCTTTTTTATGCTTGTGGACTCACAATTCTGTTACCTATTATATTAAGGAATAGAGAAATCGACTTGCTATAGACGTCTATGACCTGATTCGGAATGAAGAAACCTTTTTCTGTAGTATAGAGTTGTGTTCCAAGTCGAATACAACTGCTTGCAATAGGTGCTAACTGAAAACAAAGAAAGTGGGCATCACTTTTTGACAACAACGCATTGAGTAGTAAGTTTTCTAACGCGTTTTTTTTCTATATATAAGTATTTAAACAATTATTAGAGATAGAGAGATAGAATTTATATTTTAATCTTAAATGTTTATAGATTAGGACAGAGTATAAACATCTAATTTTAGACTCTCACGAATGGTAATTAAGAAAAACTTAGGGACAAAGCCGTGGGAGGCTTTGGCCTTAATCAAGACGTGGTATTAAAAGACAGTTAATTAAAAAAAAATAGATTCACTCTTTTTAAATTTTTTGTATGGAATAGGGGGCAAATCGCCGCCCATGGACACCCGCAACACCGGGGGCATCACAAGTACGTTGCCGGCCTTTGTGTGATGGGGATGGGGATGTAGGGAGAGGTTGGTCTCTGATATCCTCACTCACTCGCTGAAACACAGCGCAAGCGAAATTTCACAAAGGTTTTCTGTGAGGACGTGGTATCACTTCGGTCGAGCCGGCTCACTCTAACTGAAGTGTAGCTCTCCCACGGTATCATTATATTTTAGGGCTTAGGTAGTTATTGTTAATTTATGTTTTTAAAACTAGTTTGACTTGATTGATGGATAAAGTCAGGTGCTCCTTTTACAATCTCCGAAAAAAAAGTAGACGTATTGATTAATCTTTATCGAACATATTTCAAGCAACAAGGATACAAGGGTGCTGAATCAAACCTGAGTTATCTTTCAACGAAACCTTATAGTCAATAGTTGATAGTTTAGATTTTAATACTTTTATTTATTCTACTAAATAGGAAGTAGAGCCACGCTGTTTTTAACACGGTTGGGCCAGTTGGAACGGGTCGGTGCTACCCTCGTAGTTGGAACGGGTCGGTGCTACCCACGCACAGAAGATCACGGTAAAATGACAGCGTTCGTGCTGTCGTGTTTCTTTGGTAAGTGCGAGACTGGAGGCAATAATGTAGAAGCATCACTGGACCGCCATGGTGTTGTCACCATGCTGCATTATCGCATTGTCTGCATTCGCAATGAGTACTATGGCCATCATTCTTGGATTCTGCTTATGCTTTCCATCAGGTAGAGTAGAGTCATTTCGGCAAAGCCATACATAAAAAAAATAACCTAAAAGCAAAGTCATGTGTATGGAGTAGTGTAAGGAGATATAATAATAAGCTCTTCTCTCTTGAACATTTTCAAAGAAGGGTATTTAAAGTGAAACTTTTATTACATCGTCTCAAATTTTTTGGTCTGGGTATCGCATGTCGAGTGACGCGTGGCGCGTGACGGTCGGCCAGTGTCCAGTGGCCAGTCGGATGGTGTGCCAGTGCTCCACGCTAATTTGTTTGTTTTTGTCAGTGTTTAATGTAAATGTTGTTATTTATTTGCTTTATTAGATTTATTTATTTGCTTGTCAAAAAAAGTTTCACTTTTACCGTGGTTTCATAAAACCACACAATCCTTTTATTTTATAATGGCAGCGGTAAGACATTCCATGGCTTGTCACAAATTAACATCATATGCGACTTAAAAAAAAAACTTATCACTCTTATCGATGCCTGAATAAGCACGAGCTCTTATATAAAATAATTGTGGCCACATATAATTGTCTACCCTCACACACGAGATAAAAACAGTCTGATTAATTACTTCTATAGCGTCGGCACACTCGATATGAGGTAGATAATATAATCTGTGCAATATACTGCGCGGCCCCGGTTGAGTGCCACTTCAGATACGTTCGGCGTCAGAGCTTCGATTTCAAGTTTATCTAAAGTATACTGGTGGAAGAGTTGGGGGAATTGGGCTAAGCATTCGTGTGATGACGGGTTTCTTAATCCGTAAGGATATACACATATAGGACAGCACTACAAAGGAGTTTGGACAATATAACGTTGTGTGTTTGATGTATGAAAATTATTATTATTATATTACTATAAAAAACGAGAAGGGCCGACTCCAAATGGAAAGGGAACAGGCACAACAGAAGAAGGTTATATAGTGCTTCTTAGTCAATGTTTAAATCGAACGGAGGCGCTAAAAGATAGTTCTACTGTGTAGTTGTACATGGTAGAGTAATCATAAGCTTGTGTATGAGTATTCCAGATATTTCAAAAGTAATTTCAACCAAAATGCACTTACTTCCTATTTTCTTCGTATCACCCAAAGGTTGACTGAGAGAGAATGCCTTAGCCAAGTCCGCCTATGCACCCAAGTACATGATGTATAATATATAAATAAATGAAATGTTCGAAAGTTTTTGTTATAGGGAAATAAAGTTTTTGCTCCTTAAAGATATCAACAAAGTCCGAGTATACTATGTTTATAAGTCTACAATTACTGCCAAAGCTCGACTTCATTTTAATGTTCTGTAAATTTTGAAATTAGGCGCTACTTTTGCAAGTTTCTTTAAGATTTTCAATTGACATCATTCGTCTTTGCGCGGGTGTACTTGAAATATTGAGAATGGTTGAGAAATTTTTCCAGCAAAACGTACTTCAAAGGATGTAATAATGGAATCCAAGTATGGTATTATTAAGAGCCTCATATATTCTGTTAGTGTCCAATATTCTGAAGGGCTTGCTGCTGGATGGTTGTTTGCCAATAATCTTAGGCATTATTATTGATCATTATTAATTCTGCCTTCAGTTCAAATTTCTTCGTAACTATATATTTTTATTATTTATTACCTTTGTAAAATTTACGTGAGTAACTTCATTTTGATGAGACAACCAACAATTTCTTTCCTAAAATGTGTGAGTTCCCTTCTGACCCTCAGATCGTTGTATTCCACCATACCCAGAACAAGTAACGTGGATAAAATGATATCATGGATTATCAAAAGAGTTTAGTAGCACGTCGTCAATTATCGTACATAGATGACTTCATGATAATTTAAAACAATCAGGAGCAACAGTCTTTATTAAATCAGACTTTATTAAATCTTTACGCAGAACTTCACACGATGCCTACTTTTTTACCCGACTACGGCAAAGTCAGAGGAGGTTTATGGTTTTGGCAGGCTGTGTTTGTATATTCATCTGTTCCTTCATAGTTCCTCTAGTACTACTTATTAGAACTGAACAAATGAGATCGTTAGAAGTATCTTGATCGTCCGTTGGCTATAGGCTAAATGACGTGTCACTGAATCTAATGTGGCGCTCTCTAGAGGTCATAAAGTTCTGTGTTAAAATATAAATTTAAGATAAATATGTCGTGTTTAGTATCATTTGAAAGGATGTTACTTGTACAGTTTTAAAAAATATATATTTTTAATATTTGGTCGTGACTTTGTCCGTATTTACTTATTAATTGTGATATTTCTATGGTATTTAAAATATACTTTGCAACGAAATTATTTTAAGGCATGGGTGCGTCAAATAAATAAGGATATCGAAAAATAATGACAGGAGAAGGCTTAAAATCGTTTTGGAGGTACCTGAGAAATTGTTTTTTATCACTTCGACTTCGTTTACTGTTAAACTTACTTCCGACCTTTGAAGATTTTAAAAAACTCAATCAGAAATATTTTAAAGTACAATCCTTTTTAATTAAACTTAACAAACAACTGCCGATCAGGGCTTATTGCGAAATTACGTTTATAATTTCAGAGAGGCTATTTCCTAACAACAATTTAGACATTATTTTGAGGATTTCTCTCTGCGTTTTTTTTTCTCTCTACTCCAATTTTAGATTTTACATGGATATCATAAACCTGTAATAGGACAGAGACACGGCAATGCCTCTTAGGAATGCTGTTTTCATGCTTTTTACCTCGACTTTGTCAATGTTAGTAGATATTCGATAACTTACTGTTTTGTCAAAATTGGAAATCTCATTCAATTCTAAGGATTCTCTTGAAGCTGCACATGACTTATAGTTTTGACTAGATAAAGTTAGAACCATGGTTTAAGTTATTAGGAACACCCCCTTAGAAACTGCTATAATATTTGCATATTTATTCTTCCATAATAAGGTTCTGTTATAATGTAGGGGGCAAATTAGTCACCTGACGGTAAAATTTGAATTAGGGGAGGGGCTACAGTCTCCGGAAATCTAACATTCAAAATTTATTTTTTTTACAACGATTTTTGTGAAGCCTGTTAAATCGATGCGATTGAGCCAACCTGTTTTGTACCGAAGCATAACTCTCCGACAATGTGCTAATCTAAACCTCACTATTAATGATAAATCCATTCTAATAATATAAATTTAAAACTAACTATATCTATCTATCTGTTACTCTATCGCTACATCGATTTTTGAATGAAATTTGTCATGGGAACACTTTGTTTCTAAAAAAAAGTACGTAGACTACTGTTTACCGCGATAATCGCCACGCACGCGGGCGGAGCCGCTGGCAAAAGCTAGTTATATTTAAAATAAGGTTGTCTATGGAGTGAAAATTTGAGAATGTGGTGTATCACAACCCTATTCAACCTCTGTGTTTCTTAAGATCCGATTAAGGGAGCAAACAGGACATCGTCACTGCGGAGAGAAGAACACTTGATATAAACCCTTCACTAATCCCCCTGGCCAGCGTGGTAGGTATACCATCATATATTTAGTAGACCTCTTTTCAAAGAAGGGGCCTATGTACGACAGTGAACTGTTAAATGCTATTGTTTTTTATTGCAATCTGTCTTAAGGACATTATTTGACTGCCTCGGTGCCTCGGTGGAGCAGTGGTAGCGTATGCGATGTTGTGCTTGAGGTCTCGGGTTCGATTCCCCTGTTAAATCAAATGTTTGTATGATCTGCAAATATTTGTTTCAAAGTTTGGGTGTTTTCTATGAATAATAAGTATCTATTTACAAAAAAATATGTGTATTTATATCAGTTATCGAGTACCCATAACACAAGCTCTGCTTAGATTGGGACTAGATGGCGTTGAGTTTTAAATGTCCGAAATATTTAGATAGATAGATAGAAAACTCTTTATTTGTACACCGTAATACAGATATAAAAAAGTACAGAAAATGAAAAATGTATAATGTACAAAGGGCGACTTATTGCCGAAAGCAATCTCTTCCAGGGAACCTTAGGATGGATCAAAAAGTATCGGAAAGATAATAGTTGATGGTGCAGTGACTTTTGAAAAATTATTTATTTATATAATTTCTAATTTAATACAATTCCAATTTCTAATGAATATAATCCATATTTACACATACATACAACATATACATACATACAACACATACATACAAACACACATATATATACATACTAATAACTGTAACTACTCAAAAAAAAAAAAATATTTTAAATATACATATTGGTGACTGACTCGTTTAAGACGCATAAAATTCATGAACCATTTTCTTAAAACTATTTACTGTTTGCGCTTTCCTAATATTTGTCGGTAAATCATTCCACAAGCGTACAGCTTCAAAGAATTTAGTATTTAGTATTCAGCGAGCGAGATATATGTCCAGTGGCATATTCTCATAATTTAAAAAAAACTGAGTAAATCCTGTGGTATCTTTCATTTGGTCAGCGCATTCCCGGGAATATATTGTCCATGAGGTGTTGTGCGAGTATATTTTGATGTTGTTGCAATCTGTCTTTGTAGGTTTTAACTTCATCTTTTATTTCCTTTTTTACAGTTTTGATACCAAGTTCGCGGTGAAGTCTCTCATTGCAAAATGCTATTGAATGTATATACTTAAAAAAACATTAAAGCAAAAAAGTGGCCTGGTCGAAATTCCTTGATAATAAAATTATTGAACACGAATAACACTGTAGAATAATTATTCTTTTCTCGAGACTAATAAGAATTGACAGGTTTATTTTATCTCGTACAAAAAACTTGTAAAAAAAAAATGTCTGCCGTTTGGAGATATTTTTATATGAAAGGTCGTACCGTTTCCGCTGATGGCGGTGCTAATTAACTGAATTGGTAATAAGATTCTTGGTACTTTTTTTTTATATATTTCGGAAATCTAACACATAACGCCATCTAGTCCCAAACTAAGCGAAGCTTGTATTATGGGTACTAGACAGCTGATATGAATACATAAATAGTTTTTTTTTAAATACATACATATTATACATAGAAAACATCCAAACTACGAAACAAATATTTGTAGATTATGCAAACATTTGGTTCGACCCAGGATTCGAACCCGAGACCTAATCGATTATTCAGGATTTCATAGGACGGAGGACACAAAATATAAAAATGTTGAAATAAAACATATCATATGATTAACTGATTATTGTTGGGTGACTGATGGTACCTAGTGTAGGACGTCCACTGGCTAGGTGGAATGATGATCTGTGCAGGACGGCTGGCAGGAGCTGGATGCGAGAAGCCAAGTATCGAACTAAGTGCACTTGGAGGGGTCTGGTGGTGGATGGTGATAACATATTCAGTCTTCCCCTATATATATCTATCATATATAAATCTCGTGTTACATTGTTGCTTGCGTTGAACTCCAAAACTATCAAACCGATTTTTAACGTTTTTTTTAAATTTATGTTTTACTGGCATGCCTAGGATATGTTAGTTAACATCACCAATAGGCGCTGAGGTACAATGATGTATGTATATATAAAAGGGATGAATACGTTCATAATGTTAAAAAACATTTATTTTTGTTGGTTGAAAAATATATAAACGCTTTAGGCTCTATGGTCATTTTACGCATAGATAAATACACTCGTATATATATACCAAATGAATGGTAGTAAAAGATAATTATCATTATTCATTCATTATCATAAAATAATTACGACCTTTACCAGTAAGAGTTGAGGAATCTTAGCTTATACTTGAAAACTTAGGATTAACACAGTAATATACATATATTCAATTTTTTTTTTTCAAATTCAATTTATATTCAAATTATTTATTTCGGACTTGTTATACATCCATACTTTGTTAGTAACAGAATGACTTAACCTAGTTTTAACCCAATATAGAAAGATCCTTTATTATTATTTAGATGACTTGAAACCATCAAGTAGCCCGTGTAATATTAAGTTCTAGGAGGGTTACTGTCTGACAATTTAATTGATGTTAGTGAAATGTTAGTTTGTCATGTTTAAAGTAAATAGGGATTTCCTTTGTATGTGATAAAAATAAGTAGGTACAGTACCAGGCAACAATAAACTTGTCGTTGGTTGCCCTTTAATAACCCGTCTTGTGTATTTTAGATTGTCCACAATCGTAAGTTTTGAACGTATTTTGAATCTTTTAAAATCAAAATCTAATTTATTTTTGCAGTAAACACTGTGGTAGTATTATTAAATGTTGTTACTTATGTACCAGTGGTTATGACTTTAAAAAAAGGTATATTTTATTTATTTAAATTTTTTATTTTTATTTATTATGATTATAATTTTAATCATCAATCGTCATCAACAACCCATAATGTCCCTCTGCTGGGCTCGGGTCTCCTCTCAGTAGAGGGTTAAGGCCATATGTCCCCACGCTGGCCAAGTGCGGATTAGGGACTGACAAGAATACGTTGTGGCTACGTATCTAATAATATATAATTTTATTATATACAAGTATATAATTTAAATATTTGGTTTAAATTGTCAACAGATACGATATCTCGAAACACTGTTATATGTAAAAATAAAACATACCTTTCCACCAAAAGCATATCCAAGTTCAAGGGCAATCAGTTGAGCCACCTCCTCACCGCCTTCAACTTCCACCGTCCACTCATTCACAAAGTTTTTTAAATGCTCCAGACCATCATGCACTCCTTCATATCCATAGTCTCCTGGTACTCGATTTTCATTTTTATATGGATACCACGAAAATACCAAATTTGGGTAAAAGCTAATTATTAAAAAAAATATACAAAACATTATTTTTGTATCAGTTTGAAATGTTTTTAATTTTTTAATTAAGGAGGTACTGAGGGAGGGCGCGCGTGCTCGGTGTCCAAACAAACACTAACGTCCGAACAGACAATAAGAGAGGAAAAGTGTGATTTTTCCCCAGCGGTGTATACTGGACTGTTCGCTCGTTCACTTTCGACGTAATTTTCACGCTTTTATCTAGCTTTAAAATTGTATGAGTAAAGTTTTGAAGTTAATAGAATTTTTTAACACGGACATGTATTAACTTAAACTAAATATATAATATGTAGATATCAAAATTTGAACACACTTTGCTCATACATTTTATAGTTTATTAAAGCGATGTTTATAAGGAATATGACAGAATAATCAAAACCGTATCGCTAAAGCCTTTTAAAGAGTTAATATTTTTTTTCCGAACTTTGAAACAGTCGGGTATACTTTATCAGTGAACTGCTCAGTAAAGAATATAAGAAATCGTAGAAAGAAATATATTTTTTTTTTTTATGGAATAGGGACAAACGAGCTGGTATATCAAATGATAGGAAGCGATTACCGCCGCCCTGAGGCATTACAAGTGCGTTCCCGGCCTTTGGGGGATGGGTATAGGCCACCGGTATCCTCACTCACCCGGTGAAACACAGCGCAAGCGTTTTTTTACACCGGTGTTCTATGAGGCCGTGGTATCACTCCGGTCGAGCCGGTCCGTTAGTGCCGAAGCATGGCTCTCCCACGGTAACGTGAACTTTTTAACTAACTTGGCATATGATGAAGCTTGACGTATATAAATATTTCAGACATGTAACACACAACGCCATTTAGTCCCAAGCTAAGCAGAACTTGTATTATTGGTACTAGACAACTGATATAAATAAAGACAAACTTTTTTTTTGTAAATACATATTACACACAGAAAACACGCAAACTCCAAAAACAATTATCCGGGAATACAACCAGAGACCTCAAGCACAACATTTCCAAATGCTACCACTACGCTACCGAGGTAGTCTTTATCTTCTTATATTTATCAATTATTAGATAATACACCAAATCACATCTGTATTTTTAAATCTAGAATCCCACTGGCTGACAATAGACTTCTGCTTAGAGAAGTGGTTTAACCTATTACACCAGGCTGGCCAGATATATTACTACCTATCTATAGAATCAGTGTCAAGTTTTCCTACTTTTGGCAGTCCTGGATACCACGAATTGGTGATACATTCAAGTATGTCTCTACAAAGTCGTCACTATGTCCATCCAAGTACAGAATCAGCATACAACACCCTAACGTCCTAACGTAACTGAAACAAGGGGACGTTATATCCCTGAAATTGTTCAGTAATCCAATAGAGGACTTGTTCAAGACGCTGTCACTAGTCTGAGCACCACTGTGGAGGAACGGATCTCATGTCCCTCCAACACAAAGGGAGGATCCTCCGACCAGGCGAGGTGATTATGTTGGGAAGTTGTATATTTGTTAATCGGTGCGACAACTTCTATTGCGCGATGCAGGATTGGTAGCTACTTCGTACACTACATTACTCCGTAGTTCAGTATATCTTCGGTAGATGGCGTTATCATGTTTTTGTTGCCGCTGTATATGGAAGTCACCACACATCTCTCACTTGCGATTTGCAGACGACATCGTCATCATGGCATAGACGCAGCAGGACCTGCAACAGATGCTTAACGACCTGGCTGACTTGTCTGTACGCATCGGCCTACGGATGAACTTGGATAAGACCAAGGTCATGCAAGGTCATGAACATGTACTACCGTTCGTCCGTTGCAGTACAGGATGCCGTTCTCGAAATTCTTCAAAAATATGTGTACTTCGGGCAGACTTTGTAGTGAGGTAGCAACAACTTTGAGGACGAGGTGAACAGAAGAATCTAGCTGGGTTGAGTAGCATTTAGGAAGCTTTGTCAGGTCTTCTCTTCGTGGATCCCAAAGTGCCTAAATGCGAAAGTCTTCAAAGAGTACATGCATCATGCTTCCTATCGCATATAAATATCTCTTGTAAAATATAAATACGTTGCGTTAATAAATTAAAACACCGGATCAAAGAAACATTAGTGATTCGGGCTTTGGATCAGCAAATGGTATCTTAATATAGATACGACATACGTCATGGCTAAATGTTTGCTGTCACGATTAAAATTTCATGAAGCAACATGAAAATAAATAAATGAGAGATTTTATAATCTTTCAGTGGCAAATCTAGATGGCAAAATCTTGAAACAAGCTAGCTTATGATGTTGCTGCCTGCTTAATAAAGATCAACTTCCCAACTGTTCTCCTATCGACCTGTCACCGGCCATTGCTAGAACGTGAACGATTAGATCTCAACAAAGGCTACAATTATCCCGGTCTTGAGAGTCCACATCCATCCTCCGCCAGCCACTTCAAAATAAAATCGTCGGTCTGAAAGAAGTAAAAAAGAAATAGTCCAGGTGGCAGATACGTGTGGAAGTCCTCCTTATCTACCAAACCAATTTGTAAAGATCGATATCTTTCCAGCTGTGATAGATAAAAGAGGAAGCTGACTGACTGACTAAGATCAACGCCCAAACCGCTGAACCTAGAATCCTAAAACTTTACATGTAGGTTCTTTATATAACGTAAGTGAACACTAAGAACACTGTCTCTCCTATACATTTCGATCCATCCTAAGGTAGCCTGGAAGAGATTGCTTTTGGCAATAAGGCCGCCCTTTGTACACTCCGACAATTGTAACAAAATCTCTTTGTATAACATGCCCAAACTATTTGTTTCAGAAAGAGAAAAAGGCTTATATTAATTTCTATGTTTAAACCTCTATTCATGGAATCAAAAGTTAACAAATTTCTGGTGATAGCACTTGGATAGCAATCTGTACGGCCTAAAACTCAAGGAGGAACCTTAAAAGTATAAATTAATCAAGTATTTTTAGGCAGATGTGTATATCTTGAGTGATTGTGTATTTTACAAGATTATATTTTTAGTTTAACCAGTCCCGATGTTTGTCTATAATAAAATCTTGCTAATTAAATTTATTCCACTTCCCGATTTCCGATTGAGCTGAAATTTTAAATATACATTTAGTTCTAATGACAATGTACTTGTTTTTAATAGATATTATATTAATGCAAAATGGTCGCCGTTACAAAATGGCGGCGTACATGTTTCTGAACAATCTACCCAATGTGGGTATCAAACGACCCTTTCATTGGGTAGATTGTTAAAGTTGTTGTTTTTATTAATAAGTAATAAAAGCTTGTATTAAAAAAAACTTTTTACATTAATCACTTCTTTTATAATCATCATCGGCCTATCGAAGTTCAATGCTTGATAAAAGCTTCTTTAATTACACGCCACTTATTTTGATCCTCGGGTACTGTATTTTATATAAATGTGTATAATTTAAGTTAACCGTTCCATCTGATTATGCGAGTGAGGGAACAGAGAGTGTACTTGTGTTTGCACACACACTAGAGCTCTATAATATCTCCTGCGTAGTTGGCTGGTCTCCGTTGAATCTGGCAGCCGTGGCCGTAATTTTATAGGATAACATCATCATCGTCTTATTTAAGATAACATATCGGACGGCTTTTACACTCACTCACTCCAAAATGCTAGTGAGCGATCCCCGCAATGTTAAAATATGTTACGTATGGGGCAATACTGTGTGTATACGAGTATATTGTGTTTTGGTATTTTGTATTAAATATCTTTATGCACGGCGTCACCTGAGGAAAATTGAAAACCAGCATTTGACGCTTTGTCTGACACAATGCTGAATTGAGTCCAATTTCGGCCTTGTAAAATTGATGTGAATAACCTTTTTTGTGAACGATTACTTTTTGTACCCAAAATATATTTTTTTCTTTCCATCTAAGTTATACATGTATGATTGCTTGTTCAATAGATTAACTTTACATTAAAAATCAATCAACTAATCAATCAACAACCCATAATATCCCGCTGCTGGGTTCGGGTCTCCTCTCAGGAGAGGGTTAACATTAAAAAATGTAGCCGTAAATATCAGAACTGAACTTCGCAAAACCAAGTTGGATAAAAATTTAAACATACAGCTAATTTATTTGTTTATTTAAAATAAGTAATACCTATTTTAAAGTTTAACAGCAATCGAAATTCAGTACCAGGATATTATAAATAAACATAGGTGTTGCTCAACAATAGGCGGCAGTGTGTCAGTGGAGCGATAGAGCATGACCATGAAGCGTCTGCGCGAGCGCAACACATTTCAGTAAACAAACACTTACAGATAAACTAATATGCCCATGTATTATGTTATGAGAAAATATATCTTTTTGTAATAATTTTATTTGTCGTAATGGTTGTAAATGAAAATTTTGAGATAACATGCTTTATTGTACGTGAATCATGCTTCGGTACACATTGGCAGAGTGGCGACTTCCACATAAAGCGCAAACAGACATACTATAACACCTTCCACCGAAGACACACTGAACTAATTAGTAACTAATTATAATATCATTCTAACCTGTAGGTATACTGATATAGAAATTCTCGCTTCTTTGTGCCAAGGCCCGCCAGGCCATGATGGCCGCGCTTAGTTGGAGGATCCTCCTAGGATACCTCCTACGTACACGTTCTTCCAGCCGCTTCGATCGACGACCCTACGAGAGCACCGTTCCGTTGTTTAAACCGAATTAGGTCATTGAAGGTTTAACTGCCCACTAAACTAAGCATTAAGTTATTAATTTATACATTTTTGAGAGAATTAATATTATTTTAAACAAACGTAGTTACATAAAAACCTAATTTCCCCCCTAAATTACAAAAGAATGTTAATTGCTAAAAAAATTAAGGTACAAAGAAATGTCAAATTTTAATGGCAAACTTTTTTACTACTATATAGTCTCGCCATCCGATCGACTGTTTACTTATCCCGTTTCAGTTCATTGTGTTCAGAGTCAGAGAGATAATATTTTTTAGACTATATATAATAGCTCCTAGTAGATATTTACTCATGTTTATATTAGAATCAAAAATACCAATACATACAATATGAACCCGGAACACACATTTTCTCATGATGAATTTTGGTGAACCTATCTTGCCTTGCAGAGTTGTCCATGAAGCCTGAAATATCAACATATTATATACCTACCCTACACGTACTCGTTTATTTTGGGACTATTACTATCCGTTAGCTGCGGCTCTCAAACTTTAGTCTAATTAAAAATCAGATTTTCGTCATTTATTGAATATTCAGTTCATCAAGTATTACTAAAAAAAAATGGTGGTTGTTGTAGTAGTTGAGTTATAACTGGTAAATATATGTGTAGCAAAATTTTCAACGTTCTAGAAATTTCCAAAGATGTGACGATTTTGAATACTTTTACTACACATTGGGTAAATTCGAGTTACCCCGATCGTGGTTACGAATACTGTCTGCTCGTAACCACGAACGATATAACCCATTCGCAACGTCGATAAATAGAAGGTATTGCATCTTTTTAAGTAATTTTGTCAAGAATAAACCCCGCGGTTCAATACAAAGAGGATGATGTTTTTGTCATTGCACAAATCCGGTTCGTAATGCTAGATGCGTTCCCCTGGCTAAATGTAGTTTTAATTTGTTAATGTTTTACCGTCTTATATATCTTATGTGTTTAGTGAATGTTTTTATTTATTACATACATCTTTCAATTGTTAAAACTGAGAACTTAAGCAGAAAATCAGCGCTATGGTTACTTTCAGAACCGTAGCTTAAGCTGAGCTGTGGCCCTTTGGTCACACAGCCAGATTATTGGATGTATGTTTGTCTGGAAGAAATCGCCAAGAGCATTAAGACCGCCAATTGTTATACATACTTTGTGACTGTTCCTATTGTACCGTTTCTTACTATTATATAATAAAGACAAATAAATAAAATAAAATTATTTCACTGTTTTTTTATATTGTTTTATATTATGTTTGTTTGTTGTTCAATATTGTTACAAATTGTTTCTAAACAATGTGAAAATGAATTAAACATATTGTTAACTAATTGAATATTTAGCCTACAATACCATCACGACACATAAAATGTTTTTTCACGTCAATTTATTAATGACCAATATGAGATAGACTTTTTGAAACTTTGGAATCGATAACAAAATGAGTAGTCTTAATTTTCTTTGAGACTTTTTTGTGTAGTTCTTAGTCAGGCGTCTCACGATGACGCACTGAACTTCGGATGATAATTGAAATCGACGGCTATGAATATCTATGAAACTAAAAGATTCTAAGGCAATTTTTTAAAATCTCATCTGTATTGGTAAAGAAGTCTCGAACGGGAAACAATAAAGTTTGAAAGAGAGCAAATATTTTAAGCCATTTATTCATTTCTTTTGTAATTTTTGGATTTTATTGAAAGAGTGACTGTGTTGCTAATCCGTAAGCTTAGATTCGCTCAACGCTCCAAGCTATGCTTGGAGTCTCTCTGAACGACAAAATTCGCAACGAATAAATTCGTCACAGAACCAAAGTGACCGACATGGCTCTGAAAGTTAGTAGGTCGAAGTGGCAATGGGCTGGTCACGTATGTCGCAGAACTGAAAACCGCGGGAGTAAGCATGTTCTGGAGAGGAGACAGCATCTTGGCAAACGTAGTGTGGGACGTCTTCTGGCCAAGTGGCGGAACGACTTGCATAGGGGAGCTGGCAACGACTGGATGCAAAAAGCAACAGACCGGGCACTCTAATATTCCTTGGGAGACGGCTATGTTCAGCAGCAGGCGTTAGAGGCTAGTCAAAAGACCTTCGCCACCTCCGACGTCATACGTGCTCATATTAATACTCGCTTCAATAAATCGTAAGTGTAAGCTATATCAATTTATTACTTCCAGTATCTCATTCTATCACTATAGCGCCTTTTGTGTTGTGCTGGCTATAAGGTACCTTTTTACTTTTGTGGTGGAACTGATGTTATGTTCCTCCAACACAAAAGTAGGATCTTCCAATAAGGCGAGGTGATCATGTCCGCAAATAAAAACGTGCAATTTGGTAAGATAGATTCGAAGTTCATCGTGAGGAACGTGGCAGAAGAATTATACCTACCTATATGATCATAAACCTAAAATGTTCCACTGTTGGCACGGGTGCCTATCTATTATATTAGATATTAATATATGTACCCCTAATGCGATCATACGGAATATATATAATTGGTGTCAACATATCGAGTGAAGTCCAGTTCTGTAAGAATTTGGAGGATAAGGCCAAATTGGCCTCGAAGAAGCTGGGCGTGCTCAGCAGATTGAGACAGAATTTCAATCCGGCACACCGCCTTCTGAATTTATAAGGCGCAAGATCGGCCACATGTGGAACACTGTACCAGCATCCCAGTACCAGCTCATCCTTCTAGACCGCATTCAACGGAGAGCGACTCAAATCGCGGACTGCCAGGAACATTCAATTCGGCTGGTCTCATTGGCGCTGCGTAGAGATGTTGCTTCGCTATGCATCTTTTACCGCATTCACTATGGGGAGTGCTCCGAGGAATTGTTCGGACTGATTCCTGCTGAATATTTCCGCCATCTTCCTACGTGACAGCAATTCCATCCCCATCACTTTGATAGCTGGCAGTCCACAACTGTGCGGTTTTTAGGAACCTTCTGCCTCGCACAATAAAACTGTATAACGAATTGTCGCCTGAGGTATTCCCGGACCCATACGATCTTCAAACCTTTAACAAAAGAGTGTACTCCTTCTTAAAAGGCCGGTAACGCACTTGTGACGACTCTGGTATTGCGAGTGTCCGTAGACGACGGTAGTCGCTTACCATCAGGCGCTATGACTGTTCGTTTGCCCCCTATTTAATAATAAAAAAACTAGGGACACAGAGAAAGACATAGGGTGCCTTTCATAATGAAACATTGAATTGTTCAAGAGACAACAAAATTACAGTGACGCAAACCGTTAGAAAAAATTACCACAGTTGATTTTGACAATTAAAAAAAAAGTACTTATAGCTTAGCGGAATTTGTAATAACGACTAACATACGTAAAATAAAACTGTTTAATGAAGATGTAGTGGATATGACGTAATATGTTGTATTATATCATTGAACATCACACAAGTATAACTTTGGACATCACTGTTCGAACGCATAACCGCGCGCGCGCACCCACAACAGTCGCGATGCGCGCGCCGCTAGCAGCCGCGGCCTACGCCGCATTACTTCTGTGCTCCCCTGGTGCCCTGGTACTCTGCTATCAGGACGAGAGAGGATATCAACCGGAAGACGGGTACCAAGAAGAGGCATTAGATGTGTGAGTGATTTCAGTGACTTTTCATTTTTTGTTTATTTTCAGTGATTATAATTTTCATATCAGTCGTGTCGGAAGTTCCATTCTATAAAAGCTCTCCGAAATTTTTTATTTGTGTATTTTATTTATCTCACGCTGACATCATTCTGTAAAAATATTATATTTCATGTAAAGCTGGTAAACTATTTTAAAATTGTGAGTAAACACATTCTATAGTGTACAACGGTTACTTTCTGATAATTTCATTCATCGAATGCCTATCAAATTGTTACATATAAAGCAAAAATATTGAGTAGCCTATCCGCTGTTGTATCTTTAATGACTGAACAATAATCGTATGAATATTATTAATCAGTTACATCGTAAAAAAATCAGTACGTGGGTTCAACGACTGCATCCGAATGGAGTACATTGCATCATAAAGCTGTGGACTTACTCTCGACAAATTAGGTACATTTTGAACATTGTGAAGTCTCATGAGATGAGACCTTAGAATTAAATGAATATTAAAAATGAGTACTTTATAAAATTACTATCTGCAAACTGCCACGCTTTCCTGTTGCATTTAAAATTGCATTGATAAGAATTGATGAACAAGATTAGTAAAATAATCCTCAAACCGGTTTGTACATCTTGTCAAAAGAGCTTAATCATTATTGAGTGCAGTACTTTTTGAAGTTTCGAATAATATTAAACCAACCCTACTCATACATACTTACCTTTAAATGAGCAATTCTTGTATATATGTATAATTATAATCTGAATCTCTGAAACGCCTCCAAGATTTTCAAAAAAGTTAATATGCATATTTCGGGGGCTTCAAGGAGGAAGGACTCATTTTTAAAAATATTGCAAACAAATGATGCAAAGCACGGTTATATAGGTATATACTAATATTTACTAGGTCTCGGGTTCGATTCCTGAGTCGGACCAAATGTTTGTATGATGATCTGCAAATATTTGTTTTGGAGTTTGGGTCTTTTCTATGTATAATATGTATGTATTTACAAAAAAAAGTATATAAGTATTAATATCAGTTGTCTAGACCCATAGTACAAGCTCTACTTAGTTTGGGACTAGATGGCGTTGTGTGTAAGAATGTCCGAAAACATTTATTTTATTTATATTTAATTAATAGGTAAATAACTATAAGAGTCTCTGAAAATATATTTCTCTGTACAATATAAATCTGTATAAATATAAAATAAAATAACTCAGGCATTCGTAACATGCGATGCCCTTGTTAAGAGGTACACTCTATTAACTGTATATATCTCTTCAAACCTTCCCACTTAGATAGTATTTAAACTCATATTGCATCCGCGATATAAATAGTACGGTGTAAGAATTTCTCTGATGTGTTCTGAGAATGAAGGACTATGAAAGAATCATTCTCAGTAAGCTGATCACAGCCAAAGTACGTGCATTAGTTTAGTTCTAGGTACTCTGTAGTGTAATAAACGTATATGTTAAGATATGTTGATATTAAATTGGTTCGTATAAAATAGTTACTTTGGGTAGTGATGTTTACAAACTATGGATACAAAAAAAATCCGTTCTATCTCTGTACCAGATTTCACCAAAATTTGTTCACTTTTTTCAGACGAAGAATGACGAACAGACTTATTTTCGCATTTTTGATGTTTGCAGGAATTGCATGAGACGTTGTGTGTCGTTCTTTTTGATACTTGTGGGCATGATCATCATCATCAGCCTATCGTAGTTCACAGCTGTACATAGGCCTCTCCAATTGCACGCCACTTAGTTCGAACCTCGGCTTTTTGTCATTCTTTTTGATACTTGTGTGCATCAAAACTGGGTTATATATGTACTTACATCACACGGCTGAGATTGATATTGATTCTTAATTTTTTAATCTGAATTCAAAGATAGATATCAGAGTTATTTTAGTGCCTGTCTGACTTTGCTTGCAATCGGGCGGCGACATCGGACTTGTGTTTTTTTGAGTTGTAGGTAACCGTTTATGAGGCGGTAGTAATTAGCTATCCATTTACCCAGTCATATGTCTATCCAATAGTTTATAAAGGTCAAATTACTTACTTTTATTCAGAAACTAGCTGACCCGGCAAACATTATTTTGCCATATATAAATAAATTTGACAAAATTAAAAAAAAATACTTTGGTGTGGGTCACCCTTATCATTGAGGGGTATGAAAAATAGATGTTGGCCGAGTCTTAGACCTATAAAATATGCACACAAAATTTCATTAAAATCGGTCCAGCCGTTTTGAAGTAGTCTGATAACAAATAGCGCGACACGAGAATTTTACTTAAATATAACACTAGCCGAGCCCCGCGGTGCTACCCAGAGTACAACAATTGCGGTTCGTTACCCGCTTACCGCGTTACGCGAGGCAAAGCAAAGTAGCCTCAGTTACTCCTTATATCATCAACTGTCTGCCAGTGGAAATCCTGTCAAAATTAGTCCAGCCGTTCCAGAGGTTAGCCAGAACAAACAGACAAAAATTGAAAAAAACCATTATTGTGGTATATTTACTGTGTATACATACATATGCATTTAGTAAAAAGCGGTAATTTTAATATTACAAACAAAATTTTTTTTTATTTTTTTTTATTTCTATGTAACGATAATTTTATTATATTTCATGTAGTGCCGAATTTTTAATAGGGGGTGTCACTTGCGCCCTGTTCCTTCCGCTGATGTCCTAAGAGCTGACTAAGGATCCCAACTACGCAGATACTAGCATTTCGAAGAGATGGAAAACTTGAAACCAACCCGATAAACATCCATCTGACCAGGGTTTTATAGGAGGCCAAAATTTTCTTACTATAGAGAGGCTTACGTTCAGCAATGAACAATTATAGGCTGATGCTGAAGATGCTTCATAAATAGGGCTTCATAGATTGAGGTTGTAAACGTAATATGCTCGAGAACTTTGATTGTGCGATGTAGAATCAATAGTCACTCCGTACTTTGTATCTTGTATTTCGAATTGAAGTATATTTTTTGTAGTCTGTTAAAGTCAGTCCAGTGTAAACCGGACATTATCCTTTAGAATACTACTTTTATTGCGCTTTTGTTATAACCTATATTTTTATTCTTAATATGATGAAAACATAGGTGATAAACATTCTCATCTAAAATATTACACAGAGAGTTCAAGAGATAAATCTATAGTTTAAGGTATAGTTGAAAACGTGGTAACCGCTTTGAGACTTCGTTTATTACCCTGCACAAAAACTTTAATGATTCTATTAGTTCTCAAAATAACTCCGTCAAATCAAACCATTTTTATTAATATGTCAAAATTATTTACATTAATTACTATGATCTAGGAAATTGAAACTTCTTTGATTTGTTAGCATACGTCACGAAAGTATGTTCGTGACTGTGTCCAATGAAATTAACAAACTGTCACCTGTTTTTATAGTTTCATGCCAGGGCTGCTATCACTTTTTTGCTATAAAATATTTATTTTAGAATAGTTTGCTGATTATTTGCTCGTGTAATGTAGATTTCGCTAAGAGGACAGGTAGTAAAGCCACGCTGATTCTAGCACGAACGGGCTGGCTCGACCGGGGCAGTACTACCCTCGCACAGAAGATCAACGTAAAATTACAGCGTTCGTGCTGTCATATATCATTGGTGAGTGCGAGACCAGAGGCTCATTGATGCAGAAGCATTACTAGGCCGCTATGGTGTGGATCACTGTGCTGCATTGTTGCATTGACCACCACTCTTGGATTCTGCTAATGCTTTCATCAGGCAAAGTAGCCATTTTGACAGGGCCATACAGAAAAAACTATAAGTCAATTTACACACACCGCTACCAGGAATGCAGAAGCAGAATAAGAGTAATTAATATATGTATACTACTCAAAATATTTTCTGAAAGATAGAAATATATATAATATTATCAGGAAGGTATACTAGGTAGACATAAGATTAAGCAAGTGGATAAATACTCCAACTACACCTAACGCGGTTTACTCTGCGAGTAACCGTGTACTTGCGAGTAAAGTATAAAAGGCAATAAGTGAATTTACAATGAATTTCGTATTTTTTACATCATAATAAAATTGTTTTAATATAGAACTGATGGCAACCCTACTTAATGCATAATTTATATCAAATGCCCTGGCCGAGTGTAAGATGTTTCCGTGCTCTGTGCATAATGTCATAACTTCAAAAATATACGGCTATAAACTAAAATATTAAACGTATGACAAACTGCAAATCATATAAACCTGTTTAAATTTATGTTCTTCTAGTAATCAACAGAAATAAAACGAAGGAAGTTATGAAAGCATGATGAAAAATGTAAATATATTTAATTTGTTACGCACGAGAAGGACAAAAAATCAGTACTTTATGTACCACAGACAGATAACATTAGTATTAATTATAGTTGATTATTTTTATAATGTGCTGTTCCGGGTTGACTTTTAAGACTATCTTTATACAAACATCTGTTCTAGGTAGTATGACGAAGCTTCCAAACGCTTTGTACTCCTAGTAAGTAAGCGAAGTACTTCCTCACTCTTTTCTAGCTATATAAGGTTTATTTGCCCAATACTATTTTATCTCAATAACGTATAGTTTTTCTGAAGATTATTTGTGAGGTGTCATGTTATTGTACAATCTTTACCCTGGATTTTGAGGGATTAATTTGGATTGTGTCATGAAAGCAACAGTAAAATAGCCTCTCTTGAAGAGAAGAGGTTGCTGCTTAAGAGGCGGTATCACACTTGAGGTTCATTAGTTGCTGGCGTCAAGGCATTCTTGGACGGCTGCAGTTTTGCCCACTACATCGCAAAAATAAACTTACTATCATATTCTTACTTTAATAGTAAATGGTGATCTAATGTTAAACAATTGACATCATCAACGAAATTTTGAAAGAGCGTTCACCTCACCGTGAACAGTCATAAATAATTTGTGAGTCTGTTACCCTTACTGACGACTTTTAAGATATCGCTCATTAAAATTCATATGACCATGATTTTTTATTTGCTTGCTTGCTTATTTCCTATATAAATTTTAAAAACTATTTGAACTACTTTTCTTATTGGCTTGGGGCTTAGTGGTAAACGTGTAGGTAAATCACATTGTAAAGTTAAGGAATCCTGACCAAATCAGTCTATGAGGTAGCCCTTTCGGAATACCAGCTCTGCAATCCCTCAGGCCACAGCATATGCTGAGGCAGGTGCCATTTCTGGCACTACGCAGGACTCTTTAATTACCTTTACATTGTATTTTACCCATGTGCTGTGAATGTTAAAATAAACGATTCTCTTTCTTGTTTTCTATGACGAGTGACCATTCCTCACACATTGAGGCCCTCCGTGCCTAAAAGACCAAGTTAAGCTGTCGGCCCCGGTTACCATACAAACATCTTTCGCAATCTTCACGAGTTGTAGAACCTCTAAAAAGGGTTATCTAAGCAACCTAATTTGTGAGGATGATGCTTGCCTTATTATAAATTTTTTTGGCTATACGTGGCATGTCAACATACTGATGGTAAATAAATACTGCCGCTGAAGGATTCCGTAAATAAAAAAACACAAGTGTGCTCCCATCCTCTAAGTACTCTTTAATTAGAATTAAGGGGGCGTCTTAATTTTGTTGCCGGTAACCTAACGCGCTCGGCAAGAAGCGCTTAACACTGTAAGGCTGTGACATCACTCTGGTTAATCCATACTCGTACGTATACTTCCTTTTTTAAACTCAGTCAAAAGGTTGACAATTGCATTAGATGCCAGATGGTTGAGTGAATTGAATTCCACTGCGATGAATCATTTATAATATTGTAAACAATAAGTAAGAACGCGAGTAATACGCTGATAACCCGTACAAACGACTTAGGTACTAACTATTCTTTTATGACAATTAGAAAACGCAAATAGGGTTCTTCTAAATCCTTTATAAACTTTTTAAATTAAAACCAAATACCGTAATATTGCAGTATGTGCCATTATTTTTACGATAGTAGAAATTGCATATCTACCCTTAGATATTATTGATATTAAAATGGCAGACAATCTATATGAGTTTTGAAAGTTAATTTTGAGTTTCAGAAAAGAAAGAAACTATTGCCCGGGGTAGAGAATCTCCGAAGGGAAGTCCGACCGCTGTTATAGTAAAATTAGCATTAATATATATGTGTGTACACTACCATATCTGACCCACAACGCCATCTAGCCTCAAACTAAGCAGAACTTGTATTACAATACTCGATTGATTGATAGAATATTTACATCCTTTTTTTTGTACATACTTACATAGTATACATAGAAAAGTCTCAAATTCCGAAACAAATATTTGCAGATCATACAAACATTTGGTCCGATTCCGTCCGACCCAAGACCGCAAGCACAGCATTCACATACGATATCACTGTGCCACCGAGGCAGTCGGTAAGGGTGCCGATCGCTGACTGTAATAAATAGGACAATGTGCATACCATCCTTATCACATGTGTTAATATCACCAGGTCATTCAACAATTAGTGCTCTAACAACGTTAATTACGCGATCCTATTTTAGTCTTCAAACTAGTATATATTGACCTATAGTGTTACATTGTGCATTGTCCCAATTAGATCTTCTATCGGTCTAGATCAATTAGGTCCACAACTTGTTAACGGGTGTTCAACATTAAGGGATATCAATTTGTTGGTTTGTAACTAAAGCTCTCCGTATGATCATGGATTAAAGTTAAAGAAATGGAAGTCACTATCCATTTTCATCCCGTAAGTGTTATATCATACCGGTTGTTATCATACGACGACAGTCGTGAAGCTTAGTTGGAGGCCTTCGGGTGGCTTAAAAACATCCAGCGGCAAGATACGTAGCCACTACGCATTCTTGCCAGTCTCCAACCCGCACTTGGCCTCCTGAGACTCCTCTCAGCCCCCCAACCCGAACCCAGCAGTGGAACATTATGGGTTGTTGATGAGTATTATAAAAGGCGATTAAGATAGCTTCGGCACGAATGGGCCGGCTTGACCGTAGTGATACCATTGCCTCACAGAAAACCGGTATGTGTCACAGAAAGCACTTCCGTTGTGTTTCACCGAGTGAGTGAGGATACTTAGGCCCATACCCTAATCCCTCCCCCACCTAACACCCCATACTCCAAAGACCGGCAACGCACTTGTGTCGCCTCTAGTATTGCGGGTGTCAATTGGTGGCGGTAATCGCTTACCATCAGGCGATACGTCTTCTCGTATTTCATAAAAACGATATAAAGACGACTAAACACGATAACATCTCTACAAAGAGAAAAAACATTTGAAAGGTCTAACCAACCACCAGCGTCCTTATTTTTAAGGAGAGGGATACTTCTACCGGTAGACTGTTATAGGCTGTTTGTTGATGTGAACTTAATCTCTCAACAGAACAGATATAAAAGCTTTATGAGAATTTCTTAATGTTTATACAAAGTCTAAAGCTTCTTAGAAAGCCCTTATCTCTTTGAACGTTGGCAACTCTAGAAGAGTTTGATATTCAGCGGTCTTTGTTACGAATTCTAAGTATTGATGACACCATTTTCTTTGGTGTATCGGCATCGGATGCCGGCATCTTGTACTCGCATCGTTGCTTAAAAACGTTTTTACAAAAACGACCATCTACAGTTCTATATGGTCCTTAGGTTGACTCTCACAGTACTAAATCTGACTAATTTTATATTACAGTTAGTTTCATATGATATGAGTTATGAATACTTCTTTAGTTAATATTTCATTTATTTCGAAACTTACCAAGAAGTGACTTAAAACATTACAACAAACAAAATAAATAATTTCTACTAACTTACTTAGTTACTAATGTGGCAATATTTTTTTCAGCTTAAACGGTAATTCCCCGTGTCCTACAGATCGACTGCTGCGCACTAGAGGTACCTGTAGAGTCAGTGGTGCTGACATAGAGTGTATCAAACTGCGCTGTTGTGACACCCATATCCATGTAGCTGGAAGGTAAGGAATATCTAATTATTCTCAATAACAGAATTCCATAAGAGTGATAGCTCTTCCTCAAACTTACAGGTCCCTGATCTACTTACATTTAACAAATATTCTTAGTCTAAAATTAACTATCAACATTACTATTTTTTCCTTGCAAATTAAACTCTCAATTTTCCTATACAACAACAAAGTATCGAGACAACAGAAAGATATTCAAAAAATATGGAAGAGAAATTTCTGTATATAGAAGTTATAGAACTAAAGCTTCTCAGCCTTCACTCCTAGTGGCTAAGTATAAAATATTATCAGTGCTGACAAGACAAGGTCATTTGAAACCTATTTCTCTATGTTATTTTCACAACAATACTCTCAGAAAATTTTGCCCCTGCTTTTTAACCGTGTACTTACATTTACATTCAGACTGTGTAACTATACACTGTGAAGGGCAGTAGAGTTATTTTGCCCGTTGGTCACGTCGAACATTGGAATGAGGAAATGTCGCTTAGTCCGATCGATCTGTGTATATGTAGTATTCGCAACGATTGATTAACCATCTACGCACGCTGTTCGCCTAGTGACCTGATTCATTGATGATTAATGAGCAAATGAAAACTTTGACATTTGAGAATGTGTGAAAACTATTTGAAAGTATTTTCAATAGCTTAATAAGTATTACGTAGCGTAGATATTATTGATAAAGTATACATTGCCCGTTTCTTTTTTCTTACAAATATAGGTTTCATAAGTCACGGGACGATGGTTTAGGAGCTCCGTTTTACTTACTTTTGGCAGTTCTTCAGAACCTACCTTATATCTAATAACATAGCTTTTTGGTATTACATGGATGTGGCTTCCTTGTGATATGTTCGTTTTTTACGTTTGCTAATATAATATATGTTAGACAGTCACTAACGAGTAAATCTAATACATTGCAAGCTTAACATACTATGAAAACCTTCTACGGGTGACCATATATATATATGTATTTAGGAAGATTTATAAGGTCACTAACATTGTGTAACTAATCTAAAATAGACGAGCTATCGTAAATGGCGGTTCTTACACATTTATCGAATGCTATAACGTTTCCTTTGAAATTAATATATCGACTATTGAGAACATTCATAAATACTAGTTTATCCAATGATTTTGAAATCAGTTTTAATAACTTTATTTTTTTTTTAAAGAAAGACAACTCCCGTATTAGGAATCTAAATTCCTGACTACTTTTTAAATTTTGAAGCAAATATAGCACGTTTTAAATGGGGCAAAATTTCTTACAGTTTTTTTTTATTGAATGGGGGTAAACGAGCCGACGTATCGCCTATGGTAAGCGATAATCACCGCTCATGGTAGTGCACCTGCAATACCAGAGGTGTCACAAGTGCATTGCCAGCCTTTGCGGGATGGGGAGGGAGATGGGGAGGGATTGGGGTATGGGCCTCCGTTATTCTCACTCACTCGGTGAAACACAGCGCAGGCGCTGTTTCATACTGATTTATAATATATTGTGTAAATTTGTTACATAGATGCATACCGAAATCAGTGGACCCGTGTAGCTTGCAGCTGTGCGAGCAAGCTTGCGAGGTGAGAGGCGAGAAGGTGTGGTGTACCTGCCACAATGGATACCAGTTCCATTCAGATAACTACCGCAGGAAAACTCAACCGTATTGCGTTGGTAAGGACCTTCATGTTCCCGATCAAATTCCAATAAACGTTGTAACTGTTATCGTTTACTGACATGTTTTCCTAGTACTAAGTGACTGCGAGTGCTAAACCTTTCGGTTCGATTCCCAATCAGGACAAAACTAAGTGTGATAAACATGATCATTTTTACTGTGTATAGATGAAGTTTTCTATAATATTTAGAAATAGTAAAGGGTCTACCTAGTTTGGTCTTGTGTTAGGTGAATGAAGTTATTACAAACACCTATAGGTATCAATAAAGAACATCTATTTTTTTCTCAATTCTTTAAACAAAGATTTCTTGATTTGTCAATTCTTATTATAGAAAAAAATATTAATTACACTTGCAAAAGTCGTGAACAATACCCGCACTTATTTTATTATTTTCCGTAGTCTTCGGTTAGATGTTAGAGGTTTTAATAATAATCTTCTGTCCTTGTTCTTTGTGCATCCCCCTCCATCTAACGAACGTATGATTAATTTATCCCGTTTTTCAGATGTGGACGAATGCGCTGCCAACAACGGTGGTTGTGAACAGCGTTGCGTGAACGACCCTGGCGGGTACCACTGCGAGTGTTCACCACCCTCGTTCCTCGCCAGGGATGGGAAGAAGTGTGAGCGACGAGTGTCAATCACAATACCTCCAGTATGCAATTTTTTTTTTCTTTTTTTTTTTTACCACTCCCGCATTAGGAATATACATTCCTGTGTCGCGGGGATCTTTACAAACATACATGAAATGGACACAAAATACCCCACGCTTAGAACAACAATTTATCACACAAAGTGTTGTCCCATGTAGGATTTGAACCCACAACACTTGGTGCAATAGAAAGTGGTGTGGTGACCACTAAACCCACTAGGCAAATCGTGCAGTCTATCATTTAATAATATTTATCAAGACACTATAACCACACGTGTTCATACGACAAGCACGTGGATGATAACCAAGTAGGTTTACATATACGAGTTTAAGAAATACTAGCCAGTTCAGTCTATAGATTGGTGACTATTTCTTAACAAATTTGAGACCCCTCCGTGTAACATTAAACCTTAAAATTGGTCGTATAGCCATATTAATATCATCATCCTTATCAGCCTATCGCAGTCCACTGCTGGACATAGGCCTCTCCAATTTTACGCCACTTAGTTCGAACTATGGCTTCTCGCATCCAGCTCCAGCCAACCGTTTTGTGCAAATCATCGCTCCACCTGGCCTATGGACGTCCAACACTACGTTTGCCGAGACGCGGTCTCCACTCAAGAACTCGTTTACCCCAACGGTAATCAGTTCTGCGGCTAATACGTCTAGCCCACTGCCACTTCATCTTACTAATCCTTGGGGTCAATGACTATATTAATATCGGGTAGATAGAATCCCTAAATAACTCAACGGTCTCTCTACAGTCTAGTACACATGTTGTGGGGCCTTATGATGGTCGCTCCACGTAAGAAATCGAAGTTCAGCCGTATTAGAGAGCTTACCCGTGGGAGAGCCACGCTTCGGCATGCATGGGCCGGCTCGACCGGAGTCATACCACGGCCTCACAGAAAACCGATGTGAAACAGCACCTATGCTGTGTTTCAACGAGTGAGTGAGGATACCGGAGGCCCATAATCCAACCCTTCCCCTCATCACCCTCCCCATCCCCCAAAGCCGGCAACGCACTTGTGATGCCTCTTGTGTTACAGGTGTCTATGGGCGGCTGGATTCGCTTACCATCAGGCGAAACGTCTGCTCGTTTGCCCCTTATTTCATAAAAAAAAATTACACTAAAATTAAAGTCGATCCCATCTAAGGTTGTTAAAAAGTATTACTGATAGTATTTAAGTACTAATGCCATGGACCTCTGCAAGAGCGATGCCGCGCTTCCTCTTTTGCGAGCCATTCTCCCACGTAAAAAGAGTATATATGTACGTTGTTAACCGCGATAAATCGTAGCCTAAGTTCTCCTCAAGAATTAAAGGTATCTATTGTAAATTTCATCCACATCGATTGAGCGGTTCAGCCGTGAAAGCGTAACAAACAGACAGAATTACTTTTGATTTTATAATATTTGTATGATTTTTTGAAGTGACTATCGTTGATGAACCTAATTACTTTAATATTACATTCTCGTTCGTTAAAAAGATTAGATTTTTTTATGCAAGAGCTGCCAATATCTGTCTAATGAAAGCATAAGCAGAATCCAAGAGTGGTGGTCACCATACTCATCGCGAATGTGGACAATGCAGTATAGTGACCCATACTATTTCGGCCTAGTGAAATGCTTTTTTTTATTGCGGTAACAAAAGAATCTTAACAATGAGTGCAAATACTGAGGGCAGTTAACACATCTGTTACAGGAGCCTCTGCCGTTGGTGAGGGCGTCTTCGCGATGTTATGCACCATGCGACACTGTGACATGGCTCTCAAGGAGAGTGAAACAGCTTAGCGACCAGCTGCGTACTACACAAGCAGCTTTGAAAACGATAATGGAAAATCCTATTTTGAAAGATGGTATTTATTCAAGAAGCTCTTTTTTATAATTCTTTTTGTGGTAATATTATTGCGATTTTTTTTTATTTATGTTGTAAGGGGCAAACGAGCAGACGTATAGCCTGATGGTAAACAATTACCGCCGCCCATGGACACACGTAACACCAGAGGTGTCACAAGTGTGTTGCCGGCTTTTGGGGAATAGGGAGGGGCATATGGAGAGGGATTGTGGTATGGGCCCCCGGTATCCTCACTCACTCGATGAAACACAGCGCAAGCGCTGTTTCACACCGGTTTTCTGTGAGGCCGTGGTATCACTCCGGTCGAGCCGGCCCATTAATGCCGAAGCATGGCTCTCCCACGTATAGAGGTTATTTTAAGTAAAACTTGCAAAGACCAAGACCCAGTTCAAAATGACATAGAATATTATCCTAGTCATTTATAAAATAATTGTGACTTTTCTTGAAACTGTTGAGTTTTTTCAAAGTTTAATAAAAGGATTGCGAGTGGAGTTTACGTCACACCACCACATTGGTGTGCTTTTGTATGTTGTGCACTTATGCCACGTTGAATGAAACGAGTAAACGATTTATTCAATCTCTGATTAAACTCCAAAAATCTGATGTCTACCCTATTGACAATAAACTGCGCCAAAGATATTATTATTCGATATTAGCACTATCTAGAAAATTATTGTAAGAAGTACTCGAACAAATTTTGAGTACTTAACTAAGAGATTAAGATAAAACTTTATAAACTATTTCCTCAAAATGTTTAAGCCCTTCCTAATCCGAACATACGATCTTGTTGATAACAATAGATAAAATCATAGGAATATTTGTTGCGTGAGGTGACTGACTTACATTATCTACACAAATCGACCTGCTGACATAAAAGGCTAGTTGACACTTTAGTCAAATCACTACTTTTTATCATCTGTCAAAACGATTTTATGAAATTTGTATGAAAAATGTATTAAATACAAATTTGTGACGTCATTGTTATGAACTACTCAACCGAGCAATATTTTTCAATGTTTATTTGATTAAAATTTGTGATAGAAATGAAAAACTTTACTAATTATACTTTCTGAGATGCTTTGTAATATTCGTTGTAATGAAGGAGACATATTTATTTACGATACAATCAATTTTTTTTTTAATAGGAGAACTCCCGTATTAAGAATTTACATCCCGTGTCACGGGGATCTTTACAAACATACATGAAAAGGACACAAAGTATACCCAGACTTAGAACAACAATTTATGGATCACACAAAGTATTGTCCCATTTAGGATTTGAACCCACAACACTTGGCGCAGTAGGAAGCGGTGTGACGACCACTGAAACCACTTGGGTAGCAGGAGATTATATGAATGCAGAAGGTAGAAGGAGGTGTGTTTTCCGTGCCGTGAAGATTACTAATACGAAATATCACTATCTCTATTTATTATCCCGCTGGTGCCGTGAGTACCGACTAAGACAACAGCACTGCAAAGAGAACAAAAGCTTTTCATAGAATCTGTACCAACACGTCTGGTATTATAAACAAAACCTCATTTATAACTGAAGCTTTCTATGCAGAGTAGTAAACTAAGAGACTTTTGTTAGTGATGATAAGGAAGGACCTTAGTATTAAAGTATTTTCAGCTGTAATAGTTCAGGGCAGATAATAAGCATCGTTAATTTTTAGGAGGTGATCGTTTTGCTGAAGGCTCCTACGCGTATAGGGTTTTAGACGCAACAGCACCTTTAGAAGGAGGCTACTGTCGATGTGAAAGAGGACCTAGGGTGAGTGTGAAATAAGATTGTATAGTAACTGGTAGAATTCAATTAAATAAATTTGAGGGTCATCATATTTCAGGGCCCTGCAGGGCCTCCAGGTATGGAAGGTCCGAAGGGTGATAGCGGACCAAGAGGCCCAAGGGGACCGCGTGGACCTAAAGGCTCTTTAGATCTAATGCTTCTCATGATAGCTGACTTGAGACATGACATCCAAAATATAGAAGCTAAAGTGTACAAAGACGGGGAAAGGTAAGTGGAAATCTCTTTAAAATATAAAATAACGGAAACTATGACAATAATAATAATAATAATAATATAGCCTCTTTATTTCCATAATGATCAAATTATAAAAAAAACATATGTATGAAAAATCATTAGTACATAACAAGTGCATGCATGAATTAAATGATATGTTAAAATTACTCAAATCGCTTTTAAATTACATGATAAAATAAGCTCAAATTAGAAATATAAAATAGTATTCAACAAACAAATCTAGTAAAACTTAAGCTTATACATTAACGCTTATAACTTACGGAAACTATGACAATACAATTACAAAATTATTAGAATAAACAGGATCGTTCTACGAATTAATCCCACTTCTACTATACTACTAATATCGTTGTAAGTTCTAAGCGTAAAAACCGTAAAAAGTAAAAAAAAAGCTAAGTTCGTGATGATGTATAGATGTTTGTTACTCTTTCACGTCAAAACTATTAAACAGATTTAGATGAAACTTTGCAGTAATACAGCTATAGCACCAGAATAACAATGACGAGTTCCCAAAATTGCGTGTTTTTGTATAGATATTACCATGAGGCCATAATCAAACCATGTGGGGCTTAGTTAATAACCTAAAGTGAGGTTACTAGGAGAACAGATAAGATAAGGAGACTAGGTTGTTTGTTCCTGTTGTCTCTAGTTTTAGAACTACTAGTAAGATGAGCCTAATAAACTGATAAGCATCAATCAATCAAAATATTAGGAGGTACTTAATTGGACCTTGGTACTAATGAAAGTAAACTTTACAAAATAAAACTGAGGAGTTGGTTTGGTTAAACACACTGAACTCAGTAACTGAGAGGAATTAAGAAATTCTTAGTAGTGTGGTATTATTGGTAGTGGTGTATAACATACGGAATACAACTTCTTAACCTATTCACTTTCCTTCCTTAATCTTAAGATTCATTATCAACAACCCATTATGTCCCACTGCTGGGCTGGGGTCTCCTCCCAAGAAAGGGTTAAGGCCATACGTCCCCACGCGGGCCGAGTGCGGGTTGATGACAGTCAAGACATCTTTGTGGCTACGTAATCTTGTTTAACTAAGCTTCAAGACTATTATTCTATGATAACAACCGGGACCGACTGATTAACGTGAACTCTGAATCACGGAGACACTCTGGTATCATGCCCTCAGCGGTCACCCAATTAAGTATTGACCGCGCCGTCGTTGTTTATCCTAGGTGATTGTTTAATCAACGAGTGCATCTGGGCTATAAGCGCCTATGGGCTATAAGATTAAGTGCTAACAAATATAGGTCCTTGAGCTTAAAAGCGACTGCGCTCGCCGTAAGACAGTCGAGAATGAACCCAGTTGAAGTCAACACGTGAATGGGTACTTTTATTTAACCCGCAACACACATATTTCTCATACACACCTATGGCGACTTCCACATACAGTGCAACATAAATATACTACAGCGCCATCTACCGAAGATACGTCGAACTATGGAGTAACGAAGGAAACAAAGAAACTAACAAACCTACATCGCGCAATAGAAGTTATACAACTTCCTAATATCAACCGTTGGGCATTGGCCCGCCAGGCATGATCACCTCGCCTGGTCGGAGGATCCTCCTTTGTGTTGGAGGGACATGTGACACACACTTCCTCTACAGAATAACACGTCACGCTCTCGAACGCAACGTTTTGGTTCCTCCTTCTTGTGCCGAGTTATCAAAACATGGAACTGTACCACCGTATGTGTTTCCCTCCCATTACGATCCCGGGTCCTCAAAGCGGGGCGTGAAAAAGCAAATCACTAAGCCGCCATAGTGTGGGTCACCATGCTGCTCTGTTCACATTCGCATTGAGTACGGTGACCAGCACTCTTGGATTCTGCTTATGCTTTCCATCAGGCAGAGCACAGTCATTGTGTTAGCTTGAACATTAAAAAAAACACCTACCAATAAGAAACCTGATTTTGTTAAGTTAAAATAATTGCAGAATTAAAATGTAACCAGTATATTCAATTTACTTTTCGTCCATGATTCAGACCAGAAAGATTTAACTTGCAAAATGCATGGCGACGGCAACGCAAACAAGAGAAACTGGACAAGGAGAGCAAGACAGATCAGGAGCTGGAAGCTTATACCGCACCGCCTATAGAAGGACATGTGGAAATCACGCCTAACGGTTAGTATATGCATACTTAAAAAAGACTAGAGAGATAGTGTATCAACAAATATTCTATCATTAAATCACCTACAACCAATAATAGTCTACTGCTGGACACAGAAAGGACGAAGGATACCCTCTCCACACCAAAGACAGGGGAATATAGTTTGGGCTGCTGTGACCTCAGTCATTCTGTGAAAGGTGTTGAAAGAACTGCTTGACACTGCTTTTCCATGAGATTGTAGTATTACTCTTGTCGGGCCTGATCAAATTATACTAAAACATGGCTCTCCTATGATAAATCTATGAGTAATGAGTTCTAGTGATCAGCCCACTTAGCAACGTTGCAAGTTTTTCGCGCAGATTCTTTTTATACAATCGCTAACCCATTTATTCTCGTTGTTTATTGGCTAACGTTTTATTTTGAACACGCGATTTAGTGTTGCGGGACATAATTTCCATACTATTTTTAGTTTTTTATTAACGTTTAAAACTTCAAACCTTCAAGAAAAGAGCATACTCCTCCTTTAAAGGCCGGCAACGCACTTGTGACGCCTCTGGTGTTGCGGGTGTCAATGGGCGTGGTAGTCGCTTACCATCAGGCGATACGTCTGCTCGTTTGCTACCTGTACTATATAAAAGAAAAACGTTTACCTTTGTAGAATGTTTACTGAGACCAGGATCGCATAACTGTAAATAGTTCTGGTTACTGTCGAAAAGTGAAAGTACTTAGTCATATCTAACAATATTACAGAATCATATCGTATCGCTAATAAATACGTGCGCATTGTCACTGCCCACATGCAAATTATTTATTATCAACTTAATTAAAATGAAAACTAATAAATAAAAGCAGCGATGACGTTTACGAGCGTTTTATCACTAACTCGTGGGTGTCATCCTGTGCTTACTACATTTGTCTCTTTTTTTAAATTGTTAAGCATAAGAGCCGTTTGTCAAACTATAATAAAATACTTTTCTTGAAAACAGAATAGTTCTTACACAAATATTAAATGCTTATCTATTTATATATAACGTATATCTAATTACATATAACGTTGTTGCTTTCTAAGAACTGCGAAACTATCTTACCGATATTCCCCCTTTTTTTTTATTTGTGTTGCTGGTTTGCCTAGGATAGGATAGTTAACATCATGCTTTGACCAATAGGAGCACAGCATGATTGAAATGGAACACAGACGATATTGCGTGGGTCAGCTAATATACCTATATATCTCATCGTATTAATGTTAATAGTTCCTTCAGGTTTCCTCTTCATTAATATAAGGCTGTGTACTCTTCCTTGTGAAGGAGAAGGGAGGACGGGTGTCATTCTAACAAGCTGGTAGCTCTTGAGTTGCAGGTGTCGGCAGTTACTTACCACCAAGACCCCATCAGCTTATTTACCAACAATACCTTCTTTAAAAAAATGTATTAAATCAAGTGTTAAATTTTAATTTCAGGACAAAGCGGTGAAGTTCTACATGAGTCTACTACAGACTGGACTTTGGTTAAAGGAGAATCCGACAGTCCAGATCTGCCACTAGGATTGATAGACGACTTAGTGACATTGGAGAAACTTCGGCAGTACCACATACTGGGCAACATAACGAGTGCTGAGGACGACGGAGGCGAATCAGATACTGATTATGAATACAGCTTCTACTAGGGACTCGCATAAGGATAAAGATATTTTTTATAAGTATTGTTTTCTTTTGAACTAACAGCCCACCTTACTCGGAAAAATATAGATATTTACCCACAATTTTTTTTTTGTGAAATGTCTTCTATAAAATCGTAGTACATCATTATGCTCTATCATCAATACTTCCCGCAGCGCACGCTATATATGGAATTTGTGGCTACATTTTAACACCTTGAGCTTCATTATCGAAGTTTTCACAGGGAACCCTAACTTTTTGGAAAATGCAATAGAGCCTATGTTACTCGGGGATGATTTAACTTTCTAATGGTGAAAGCATTTCAAATCGGTGCAGTAGTTTCGGAGCCTATTTAATGCAAACAAAGAAACTCTGATGTAGCGGGTGTCCGCAGACGATACGTCTGGTCGTTTGCCAACTATATCATAAAAAAAAAACAATCAAATCCTTGCCAAGTTCAACCTTCTGTTACCGAATGAAGTGTCGGAATTTCTAGATCGTATTCCCATTCAAACACTGTATCAGAAAGGGAAAATCATTATTAATGACATTCTTACCGTTTTTGAAAATTTGTTTGGGATCCCTGCAAGGAGTTTTATTCTTTCATTGTTCTTTAGCATTCTGCATTCTCTTTCAATTAATTGCGAAATTGGTTTTTGCCTTTTTCTTCTCAAGGAAATCTCCTCCCCGGTGGCGCAGTGGCAGCGGATGTGACTGCTTTGGTTGACGCCTCGGTTGCTACTGGGTCGGACCAAATGTGCGCATGATCTACAAATATTTGTTTCGGAGTTTAGGTGTTGTCTTTGTAGAATAGATGATAGATAGAAAACTCTTTATTTGCACACTATAATATTACAGTTAGAAGAGACTACATATTTGTGAGACGGAGTGTACAAAGGGTGGAAACAACAACCCATAATGTCCCACTGCTGGGCTCGGGTCTCCTATCAGGAGAGGGTTAAGGCCATACGTCCCCACGCTGGCCAAGTGCGGGTTGGGGACTGGCAAGAATACGTTGTGGCTACGTAAATCTTGCCGTTGGATGTTTTTAAGCCGCCCGAAGGCCTCCAACTAAGCTTCACGACTGTTATCGTATGATAACAACCGGGACCGACTGCTTAACGTGACCTCCGAATCACGGAGACGCTCATGGTAACATGCCACCAGCGGTCACCCATCCAGGTACTGACCGCGCCATCGTTGCTTACCCTCGATGATTGTTTCTAATCACCGAGTGCAACTGGGCTATGAGCGCCTCACAAAGGGTGGCCTTATGCCCAAAAGCAATCTCTTCCAGGCAACTAGGTATGTATTTAAAAAAAAAAGTATTCTATCCGTCAACCTCGACGTCATAGTATAAGATCTGATTAATTTGTAAGACAGTTAACGTTGTGTGTCAGATAGATATCTGACATTTATTTAAGATTTACCGTAGCTGTATGGCTAAGTAAATGTTATGGGTATATTTTTACATTGCTGCCAGTAGTGTTTACTAGTTAAGTTACTAGGATAACATAAAATAAAACAACATCATTATATACGTTTTTTTCATTACACATATTAATACATGCTATATAATAATTCAGATATATTACAATATAGTTTAACTCGACACGGAGGGTTGGTACTGGGAGGCGAGGCGTTTAAACTCGTTGGTCTTTGCTTGGTAGTCCTTCGTGAAGGGATGTTCAGGGTGGCTGTCGAGGAGTTGGGCTATGTAGCGGTTGAAAACCTGAAACCATCAATGATATGAATTGGTTGAACAATGGTGTTGTAAGTAGTAGGTAGCAGGCAAATGAAATACTTGTCAGGTCTACATGTGTGTTATAACGCTTAGTCATGTGGCGACTTCCACATACAATGCAACAACAGAAACACACTACAGCCCCATCTACCGAAGATACGGAGTAACGAAGGAAACTAAGAAACTACCAATCCTAAATTGCGCAAAAGAAGTTCTCGCGCCGGTTTGCATATATACAATATCCTCCACAAGTGTATTATTATACGTATATACACATATGTGAATTACAAATAACCCAATTATTCACTCCTATATTTGGAAATTATTATCGTGTCAAAAGAAATCTGCGTTATTATTGTCAATTTCTGTGGTAATAGTTTACTAAAATCATGGGTACTACTACTGAATAGGTTTTTCGTTTTGCTGTGTGCACATAGCTTTTAATACATTCTAATATTATTAATTCGAAAAGAACTTTGTCTATCACGATTTCTCAGCTAAACCACTGCATCGATTTTAATGAAATTTGGGATGGAGATAGTTTGATTTTTAAGAAAAGACAGGTTACTTCTTACTACGATAACCGACGTACACATAAGCTAATATCTTTATAAGGGTGTTTGAGGCGCTGTTAATATTCAATCTTACGTTGACCGTGCAATTAAACAAAATATTTATTGAAAATTACTAAGGGACTCTACGCCATCGACTGTAAGAATACAAAGTTAGGTCAGATAAGTAATAGGGCTGATATTTTTTATTGTCATAAATGACGATTACCACATGCAAAGAAATAATTATTTATTACAGCACCATCTAACGAAGATATTGCGAACTACGGAGTAACAATTAAATCTGCTTCATCTTCCCGACATAACCGTTACATAAATCTATAAGCCATGAAAAGCTATTGAAATTATCGTTCCTTCGTATTGAAAAATACCTACCACTATGTAAATGACTTTAATGGGTCTCAAGATTAATACTTTGACAAAGGTGGAAACATCAACATCATAATCAACAACCCATAATGTCCCACTGCTGGGTTCGGGACTCCTCTCAGGAGAGGGTTAAGGCCATACGTCTTCACGCTGACCAAGTGCGGGTTGGGGACTGGCAAGATACGCGATGGCTACGTATCTTGCCAAAGCAAGTCAAGCAAGATGGAAAGTTTAACAAAAAACATATATAAATTTGTTCGTGTTTGTGAAATTTAGCACGAAGACACTTTGATTATGTACGATAACCGATATACACGCAAGCGGAGACGCGAGCAAAAGCTAGTGTGCGTACCAATGCATTTGATGACAAAAATACCTTTGATTTAAAAAACTTACTAACAATGGTTAGTATCTTAAGTTTTTTCCAAAAATAAAAAAAAACAAAAAAGGATTAGCAAGCTGAAGTGGCAGTGGGCTGGCCACATTTGCCGAAGAACCGATAACCGTTGGGGTAAACGAGTTCTTGAGTGGAGACCGCGTCTCGGCAAACGTAGAGTAGGACGTCCACAGGCCAGGTGGAGCGATGATTTGCGCAAGACGGCTGGCAGGAGCTGGATGCGAGAAGCCATAGATCGAACTAAGTGGCGTGAAATTGGAGAGGCCTATGTCCAGCAGTGGACTGCGATGGGCTGATGATGATGATGATGATGATGATGATGATGATGATGATGATGATGATGATGATGATTCAACTATTACTATTGTGTAAAAACACTGATTTTTAAAAATAGTAAAAATTAAAAAGACGTGTGTCGTATGACCTCCGGCGGCTTGGCGCTGTGGGCGGCGGCGACGGCGAGCGCCAGCAGCAGGTCGGGCTGCTGCGGCGCGCGCGCTGCAGCCTCGCTCAGCATCTGCTCCGCCTCCTCCCACATTCCTGCGCCGACATAAACGCTTACTTAGAAGGCATACAGTGACAAAAATCGTCACACCAAAGTGTGACCTATGTGCTTTCAGTATAGAAACCCTCGAAGTGCTAGTATATGCGCTAAAATATTTTTTTTTATGAACATGTAAACAATATTGGTTCATACAAGCATTTCATTGTCATCACTCTTTATCAGCCTTCAACCTAGATAGAGTATGTATTACATACTATACCCGAAAACATTTACTTTGAAATTAATACAGAATATATATCTATATGTATATAGTAAATGTGATTAACAATGTAGATGACAACAGAAGCAAAACAATTTGTAAAGCGTTTTTATTATCATCAATGCTTTTGAGGATAACATATATATATAAATGTTTCACCACCACTGGTAGAAAGAGACTGGAGTACAAATAGGTATAAAGTTTTATTATGCAGGCAATGGCCTGCTAAACTAAAGTTAAAATTAAAAAACTAAAATTAAATGTAATTTTATAAGATAACGAGGTCCGCACTATTAGCCGCTGTTATTGTTGTACCTTTACAAATGCAGAGCATAGCTAGTCTAAATAAAAGTAGCCTTCATTACTCCTTTTGTTATTTTCATGTTATTTTGGTATGTACTGCGTATACATACATATGCGTTTAGTAAAAAGCGGTTCTTTTGATATAACAAACAGACAATCCAATTTTATATACTTGTATACACAAAAGGCATTCAAACCTCTGGAGGCAGCAGCAGCGGCGCCCACAGCAGCGGGGCCGGCTCCCAGCGCGCCCAGTCGCTCTGACAACTCCATAATACTGTAGTGAGCGTCTTGGATGCCTGGCCCGCCCTGGCAACGTAAAAAGAAATCTTTAACACATTATTAACACTTGAATATAGTTGTGTATTTTTTTTGAGGCAATAATGAGGTTAATATGCACATATTAAGGTCCAACTTCCCATTACTAATTATGACATGCAAGGATTATTTTGAGCATCTATATGTGCAGTTTTATTTTACTGTATATGAAAAAGAATCTAAAAATATATTACTGAGATACCTCAGGCATAAGCTGACGAAAAGGGTTAGTTTTAGTTCATTAAATAATAAAATATTTTTATAAAATACTTTTATATCATGAAATAGTATCATTACATCAAACGGCTTTGTAAATAAGTGTCAACTGATCAGTATCTTCTTAAATAGTTTGTACTTGCATTATTTTAGTAAACAACTTATTTTTTATTAAAATGATACCACGTAAGACAATTTCGTAAAGGCATAAAACACATATTTACCAATAATAAAAAATAATAATACAATTTTCATTCAAATTGCCAGCGCATTTTTTTTTGGTTTACAAAGCCAACTGACGTCTATACTACAGAGCAATATGGCCTTCAGTGCGTCCAGCTATTTTGACAAATTACGCGCCAAATTTGAAATGCATTTTTATGGCACTCTTCGATTTAATAAAATTTTGTGATTTAATAGCACTATAGAATCTAATTAATACACTTGTCAAAAATTGGTGTAATGTATTGTGTACTTTAAGAAAGTAAACTATTAATCAAAAATAAGTAATGTGCTATGATTCTTGCACATATATTGACACAGTAATCTAAAATTATGATGATATAAAATATAATTTAATAGTAATTAAACTTTTATAAAGCTCTACCTGAGATAAATTGAGCCAGGCTTGTGCCAGCTGTGTCAGAGTGCTGTCATCCTCAATATCTTGCAGGGCTTTGAGCTGTTTGCGCGCCAAGTCTGGTCTGTTCATGGCAAGTAGGCATTGAAGAGTGAAAGCGCGAAGTTCTAACGATTCAGTATTGTGGAGGATCCTGAAAAAATAATCATGTATTGTATTAATTAATCACCTATTGTGATTTTTTTTTAATCGGTTTTGAAGGATAATGTTTTTGAAACTTATAGTGATATGATGAGAAATAACCTCGACTGTCTCGTTGGTCTAGTGGTTAACTTAAGCGACTGCAGATCAAGAGGTCTCGGGTTCGATGCCCGGGTCGACTGCTGTTGGGTTTTTATGGAATATGGCGGTTTTTCTCGCCCGTGCTTTGGAGAGCACGTTAAGCCATCGGTCCCGGTTCTACCTTCGAACTTAATTCACCCTCAGGGTTACAGAGGTCCGATGCCAGTCGCTGGATGTAAAAACTGATATGCAGGTAAAACCGGTTGAACTAGCCGACTCCAAATCTTAGGAATTTTAAAAGGCTAGCAAGATAATGAAGAGAAATAACAAGTGTTGAGTTTAGAAATCACATAAATATATTTATATTTAGTAAAAGTGTTAATTAATTAAATTTCCAAGACAGTTTAACTTATCCTGGGGCTTTACAAGTATTAAAACTCAGTGTATTGCTGCTGACTGCTGTTGATCCTGGTGTACATAACGATCAGATGTGTAGGTGGGATCAGCCTCATACTCTTTATTATTTTAAATCCCTGGGACAAACTATGTGTTTTCTGAAGAGCAAATAAGTTGATAGGAGACCTGCAGTTTCAGTCGCTCATTGGTGAAGGTGAGGTGAGGTAAGCGATTCTGGATCTGTTTGAAAGCGATTATATTTCATTAGTAGTTGAATGTTATTAACATACTTGAGGGCTGCTTCGTAGTTGTCCTCATGATAGTAAATGGTGGCAGCCACAATCAGGAATATTTCATTCACCAGCTCTGTGCCTTTTGCAACCTGCAACATAATAAATGTTTGCATCATCTATCAATATAACTGTATGATGATAATTGATTTTAACCCTCTAGGATAACTAAGGTTATTTAGAAAGATTTTCTGTAATAATTAAAGATTTGAAAGTTAATGTTATCACTCATACTACTACTGCGCCACAGAATAATAGTGCTTTTAAACCTAGTTTGCAGTGTGATCACAGATTAAAAATAGGTAGTAAATAAAACCACCTTTCTAAGGAGGCCTTGTTCCATGTCCTGTCTATTAAAATTTGTTGTTGATGATAAGGGTAATAGGGTAATGCACAACGTCATCTAGTCCCAAGCTAAGGAGAGCTTGTGTTACAGGTACCAGACACCTGATAGAAATATATATTTACTTTTTTTTGTAAAGATACATATTATACATAGAAAACACCCAAACTCTGAAATAAATGTTTGCAGAACAAACAAACATTCGGTCTGGCCCAGTCATTGAACCCGAGACCTCAAGCATAGCAGTCACATATATTACTACTGCGCCACAGAGGCAGATAATTATGACAATGTTTGTTTAGAAATGGTCCACATTACATAATTGGGTACTGCTTCAATTTCACATCAATGGATTGCAACCACTTTAATAGTGTAAATATATTTGTATATATGTTATGTGTAGTTCTTATGTCACATTATTGCTTGTGACAAACTCCGATACTATCTTACCAATTTTCTCTTTTTTTAATATTATTTTTATTGCTGGTGTACCTAGGATAGGATAGTTAATCATGAATCATTATGTTTAGACCAATAGGAGTAGACAGTGATAGAAAAGAGACACAAACAAAGTTGCATGGGTCAACTGGTAAACATAATACACGTACATTCAAACTTAAATATACTTATAAGATTCCTATAAAACTTCCTTTTAAACATAAAATACTAATATGCATTGCAGTTATATGCAAAAGTAACTTTGTTGTCTGTCTTGCTTCCACGTCTGAGCCACGGCACCGATTTCAATGAATATTAGTATAGAGATACTGTAATTCCTAAGGAAGGACAGGTTACTTCTTACTACGATAACCGACATACACAAAAGCTAATATATTTATAAGGGTGTTTGAGGCACTGTTAGTATTCAATCTTACATTGACAGTGCAATTAAACAATAGATTTATTCAAAATTACTAAGGGACTCTACTCCATCAACTGTAAGAATACTAAATTAAGTCAGATAAGTAAGACCGTTGATATTTTTTTTATTGTCATCAATACCGATTACCACATACAAAGAAATAATTATTTATTACAGCACCATCTAACGGAGATGGCAGAGCCAGAAACAAAACCTAGTATATATGTAAATAGTGAGTAAATAGTCAAAGATTATATTATCAATTGTCAACACTTGGTGGAACTTGTTAAGATACATTCCACACTAAATAGTGGAATAAGTACAAGTGGGTTTTATTCTAGATAGAAAGTCACATTCTTTATTAATACTCTTCTGTTGAGAAAGGGTATTTATCAGCTTTTGTAGAAAACAAACTTACCCTGGCATCAATATCAGCAACAATTGCCGGCTTGTTGGCATCTGGAGACAAATAATCCACAAGAGTCTTCAGTGGCTGGAGCATAGGATCAGCAGTCTTGAGTTCTTGCAACACAATCCTGTAGTTGCCTTGGGCGATGTACGAACGGTACAGAAAAGCATCTCGCTGCAGTGCTATCAATGGGGTTGATGACTGTGAAATTAATATAATCATTTACATAAACATTAAATATACATTTCAATATTCTACGGATTAGATATAATAGTGGGTGTCATAAAAGCAAGCTTTGCAAGAAAACAACACTGCAAGGAAAATTACATTTGAAACAGACCCTACACTAACTTGTCTAATTAACGTGGTATTGTAGGTCAAAATGACATTTCTAAGGAAAGACTATGTCCAGCAGTAGATTATTGAGAGCTATTGATGATGCTCATCATCTTTTGGAGAAGATAATGACGAATACATGAGAGGCACGTCACCGGTTACTAGGAGTTTGAAAACATACAGAAATGGGCGCTATGACTGTAAATATTTATGTACAACATAAACTTACAGATACTCCTTGAGCTTCGTTGATTGCTTGTTGATAATTTCCAACATAAAATGCATTTTTAACATCGAAAAGTTCATCAACATCTTGCTGCTGACGTGCCATTTTGACAACTACTGTCAATTAATTCCACTGACAGTTGTTAGCATTTTTCACAAAATATTTCAGAACGGAACTTAAATGTAAAACGTATTTAAAGTTTAAAATTATTCACAATTATGATTTGGTATGGTATAAATTTAAACCATTTATTTAAATGTACACAACAATTATTTATGGGAATCATCGTGAAACAACTATAAGTTGCACACACACATTTCTCAAAAATAATGTAAGATGGCGCTACATGTAGCATTCCAAGTATTTTCTAGTGTTTAAACCACTATCAATATAGTTAAAACCTTTTAATTTAAGTTATTATTCAGAAATAAATTTAGATAACTCTACAAAATCTACAGTTACGATAATCAATTATATAACTTATTTTTTGTCTTATTCAAGCCCAATAAAAAATACTTTAAAGTAACATCAATAATCTTATAAATAATAATATTGGATAATAGTTAGTATGTAAAAACCCTGGGTTAGCAACTCTAAAAGGCTCATTAAATTTGTGATACCCTTAACAAGTGTCGGTCTTCTGAGCGCCCATCACTTGAGTTCCTACAGCTTCACGGTAATTACCTTATTTTAAAATAAATAAAAAACGTAATTAGCAGTATGGAGAACTCTGTTGCACAGAACCGTGTACGGGACCTTCTATTATATACTTGAAATTGCAAATTCTACCATCATAAGTCCTGTGACAAGGACAAAAAGCAGCATAACCCACTAAGTAGGGTAAATGTCTAACGATTATTGCGTTACTTTACGCAATACTTAGTTATCGCAATATGTAAATAATGGAGCCGGAAATAACAAAACTGTAACCTTCAATACTAACATTAGTTACGTAAACCATTAAAGTATCGATATGGAATATTTTTTATAAACAAAAGCAATTACCTCGTTAGCATTTTTTTATTATATTTTAATAACTTCAATAAACTAAACCACGGGCAAACAGAAGGTAGAGATGCACGATATGGTGCGATATATCGATAAACAATATGTAATATATCGATCTTCTGTTTATTATATTGCTATATAAGGCTGAATGTAATATTGATTTATCGCCAAGCCTATCCGATCCAGTTAAAATACTACGTAATCATATACTCCTACATGCATGAAAAAGACCTATATAAAATTTCCATAAATACTTTTTATTGAGGTACAATGTTCCGCGTTTACAGAGCAGTGATTCACGTATCTTCTACGCATTTAACTTCTAATTCACATCAAGTCTTACACGATTTTCATGAATAACTAAACGCGATCAAACTAATTACTATTTCGATGTTTACGACGATTCAACAGTATTAATTGGATGATCGACCTTTGCTAGTTTTTTTTGTTTTCAAAATTTTCTAAATATGAGTCCTAGCTAAATTGCTTTATCGCTCCCGAAACTCCTTGCACACAAAATTTTGTGAAAATCGTAGGAGCCATTTCCGAGATTTAGATTATATAAGTATACTATCTGATCCGGTAAACGTTGTTTAGCCTTATATGAATAAAAAAATTGGGAAAATAAATAGGTGAGAGTTACTCTTATCATTTAAGGGTCTGAAAAATAGATGCTCGCCGATTCTTAGAGCTACCCGATATGCACACAAATTTTCATTAAAATCGGTCCAGCCATTTCGGAGGAGTTTGGTAAAAAATACCACGACACGAGAATTTTATACATATATAAGATTTGTACAAGAATTGATCGTTTAAAGTATTAGACTTCTAGTTATATGTTTAGTTGGTTTGTATAAACTTCAAAAACTCAAAAATTTCTGCACGTATGGAAATAAATGACATTGATAAACGAGCCACGCCTCGGCACGAACGGGCCGGCTCGACTGGAGTGATACTACGGTCTCACAGAAAACCGGTGTTAAACAGTGTGTGGAGGAACGGGTGTCATGTCCCTCCAACACAAAGGGAGGATCCTCCGACCAGACGAGGTGATCATGCCTGGTGGTCGCTACAAGTGCTTGCACTGTAAATCATCAAGTCAGTGAGGATACCGGAGGCCTATAAAACCCCAATCCCTCCCCCATCCTCCAAAGGCCGGCAACGCACTTGTGACGCTTCTGTGTTGCACGTGTCCATGGCCGGCGTTAATCGCTTACCATTAGCCAATCCACTCTTTTGCCCCCGAAAAAAGCAATCAAAACCCGACTGCGGAATAAGTAGGGTTATGTTTTCCGAGTGCGTCACGTCACATCATCACGTTCATTGCTGGATGCAGGCACTCCTTAGAATAAAATAGGGTTTTTTTTAAGTCCTCCTTTTCTGTAGTGATGTTGTTTGATACTTCACCGGCTTTTACGATACCCGCGGGATCAATGGGAATGGTGACAAACCGAATTGTTAATACACCACATGGAGTGTATGGCCGCCAGAAATTAAGCACCAATATGTGTTTATATGAAAATATATTCTATCAAGTACATATACATAAATAAATTCAAGGTTTGTCAATATTTTAGATAAATGGGTTTCAATAAGGAAAATATTCAATGTACAATTATGTACATTACACGATATCAGAGCAAATATTAGTAAAAATTATTTGGTAGCTACTGTTAAAGCATAGTTTTGATTGCACCAAATCGGATAATTATTTTTTATATGTTTGATATTCTCAGGACAAGTTTTGTATTAAAAAAAGTATGAGAAAATCGGAAGATCAAAATTTGTTTAGTCCAAGACTGTATTACCTTTGGGAAGTTGTAGCAAACAAGTTTTTTAAAAAAAGAAATAGCCGTACGAAGTTCGTCGGGCCAGCTAACTTGGAATAAAGATAATTGCGGCGCAAATTGTCGCAGGTTCGAACCCAACTTAGCTAAGCCAAGTTCCTTGGTACACCAAGTCACTTATCTTGCACCTAGAATAGTCTCCTTAGCCAAATTGCAAGTGTTTTGTGTTGTTACATCCATACTAATATTATAAATTCGAAAGTAATTCTGTCTGTCTGTCTGTTACGCTTCCACGGCCAAACTGCTGAACCTATTTGAATGAATTTCGGTTTTGAGATACATTGGACTTTGGAAAAGGACAAAGGCGTATATGTGTACCTATACGTTATGAGTGGAAGCATTGTAAAAATGTTATACTTACTGTTCAGTGGGTATATATTTTGACTTACTGATAAACTTTTTAAACCAAAGGGTAACAATTATTTAAAAATACAACTCCCGCATTAGGAATATATATCCTCTGTCGCGGGGAGTCCTTCGCCCTGATACGTTATTATGTACGTGTGTGTATGTGTATGCATTTAATATTTTCCTTATTGATATCCATTAATCTAAATTTGTAAATAAATTTAATAACTTACAAACATACATGACATACACAAAGAAGAGCTGCTACACTTGGGGCAGTATTGCGCGGCGTGGCGACCGCTTATCCACGGCTTGAACCACTAGGACAATGGTGCAGTTAGAAGGACAGTTTACCAGCCAACATGCTGCTTATGAATACCGAATTAATCTATACAAATGTTATAAAAAGAAAATACATGACTGTTTGTTTCTTTTGACCTCAAACACGTGATAATTATCTCAATTTAACTTTATTTGAGGTTAGAATCTGAGGCTTCAATTCCATCGCATAAAATTTTGAAAAAAAATTACTGGTCTATGTCACTCAGATTATTACTACGAATCTATTGACACAACATTCATCAAAATCGGTTAAGTAAGTTAGAGGCAACGTGACTGCCAAAATCATTACCTTTTCTTGGCTTTGCCGTAGTCGGGTAAAAGACTGTCATGTAAATGTAACATGGGTATCTAAGAAATCTATATTATTATTTATTTAAAAGAACGAAAACCGAACGAATCTTACGCACTTTATTTGAACGACGCGACTCAGGTAGTCGAATTACCACCTGGCTAGCCATCAGCATACACGAGATACCGTCTTTTGACAACGTGTCGTTCAGGTAACTTAAAGGATAGCCATTCAATATAAAGATATATTTATGTACATGGTTTACTTTAACAGCTTGTAAAGAAAAAAATTACACAAAAGCCATTGAAGTAATAGACAAAATTGTTTTTTTTTGTAACTGGCAGTTGGGCTTTAAAATAACTATAACGCCATAGGACGTACTCTGTTTACCATATTTCCCTTTACGTAAAAATGAAGTTTCCAATTTTTAACAAAACAACAACCCATAATGTCCCACTGCTGGGCTCGGGTCTCCTCTCAGGAGAGGGTTAAGGCCATACGTCCCCACGCTGGCCAAGTGCGGGTTGGGGACTGGCAAGAATACGTTGTGGCTACGTAAATCTTGCCGTTGGATGTTTTTAAGCCGCCCGAAGGCCTCCAACTAAGCTTCACGACTGTTATCGTATGATAACAACCGGGACCGACTGCTTAACGTGACCTCCGAATCACGGAGACGCTCATGTTAACATGCCACCAGCGGTCACCCATCCAGGTACTGACCGCGCAATCGTTGCTTACCCTCGCTGATTGTTTCTAATCACCGAGTGCAACTGGGCTATGAGCGCCACTTGAACGCCAATTTTTAACAACTTGCCTTTAATGTGATCTTAGGAACAGATTTTTGAAGTGAGTTATGCAGTAGCTGATTTAAAACGCATTGTTTTCAAAGGACCACGTGGTAGTAGCGAGCAATATTGAGGATCGTAAAGTTGCAGTCCTCCTAGCTGAACTGGAAGCGTTCTTCTTTCTGCAATCGTTAAGACCTCGAATCCTCAGGGAATAAGGTTCGAGGTTTTATCAAATGCAGCGTAAGGGCAGGAAATCGAAGCTTTCGAAAAGGACTCTAGGACTAATGAAGGAACGACGTGAAAACCCACTTCTTACTTCGTCGGAAAAGCGGATTCTAAGCCGAGCGATCAACAAAATCGTGCGACACCACCTCCGATTATCCAATACTCTTTCAATTAAAAGAGCGATCAAGCAGAATTAAAGAAAGAAAGAAAGAAGCCACCTGACGAAGTTGATCACAGCAAGCGAAGAAGTCTTTGTTACCAAGCCAGCCGTCCTTTCGGAAGTGAAACGTTTCTATGGCGGCATGTACGCTTCGCATGCATCTCGACCTGATCCCGAAAATGAGGACTCTAGAGCCACGTTAACACGCCGCTATACCAAAGATCTGCCAGAAGTCAGCACTGACGAAATCGAGATGGCTCTGAGGCAGTCGAAAAATGGAAAATCCCCTGGACTGAACTGGAGGTAAACCCGTACTGAGGTAGCTCCAAAAGCTTTTTAACCCTGTCCTGTTCGAAGGGAAAACTCCAGAGGCCTGGAGTAGAAGCGTGGTCATATTGTTCTTAAAAAAAGATGACAAGACCAGGTTGAAGAACTATCGACCCATTTCCCTTCTAAGTCACGTCTACAAGCTGTTCTCAAGAGTCATCATGAGCAAAATGTGCGAAGGCTCGACGAATTCCAACCACCGGAGCCAGCTAGATTTCGGAGCGGATATGGCACCATAGACCATATCCACACAGTGCGGCAGATTATAATCCGAATACAGAAGAATATAATCAGCTCCTATGCCTAGTTTTTGTGGACTATGAGATGGCCTTTGATTCTATCAAGATCTGGTCTGTTCTCTGCAGCGTTGCCAAGTAGAGTGGCGTTACATATAAGTGTTTCTACGAAGTCGCCACCATGACCGTCCAAGTACAGAATCAGCAAACAAGGCTAATACAATTGCATCGAGGAGTGAGACAAGGGGATGTTATTTCCCCGAAATTGTTCACAAATGCAATGGAGGACTTGTTCAAGACGCTACACTGGAAAGGACGTGGCATAAATATCAATGGCGAATACATCTCTCACTTGCGATTTGCGGACGATATCGTCATCATGGCGGAGACGCTGCAGGGCCTACAACAGATGTTGAGCGACTGGCTGACTCTTCTGTGCACATCGGCCTACGGATGAACTTGAGTAAAACCTTGGTCATGTTCAATGAACATGTACTACCGTAGACTGTTAGATAAATAATGTATATTGTTCTATTTAAATAATGTTCCGATAACTATTAACCTTATGTGTATAATACATACAAGAAATTATAGATTAATTTAAAATAACATTCATAAAATCCAACAGATTATGTGTCTTCATCAATATCTATCTCGTCATCATATCGAACGAAAAATAATAAATATATAAATATTTTCGGACACGAAATGCCATCTAGTCCTAAGCAGAGCTTGTGTTGTGGGTATTAGACAACTGATATAAATACATATATGGGTACTTTATTGTAAATACTTACATATATACATAGAAAACAACTAAACTCAGAATAAAATATCTGCAGAACATATAAACATTAGATCTGACCCGGGATTTGAACCCGAGGCCTCAAGCACAGCAGTCGCATACGCTGCCACTGCGTCACTGAGGCAGTTAAAATTTTATTCGTAGTAAAGTGACCATATTATTCTTAGATTCCACTAATACTTTCCACCAGGCTGAATAGAGTCTATATAAATAAAGACATGTTTCTCGCACAACAAACACGTCAAGAATTTGAGGTATTTCTTTGTCAAAATAAAGATTTAAGATATCGTCATCACACTGGCACTGATTTATATTATTATTGGAGTATTGAAGATACATAGATACAGCGTTTTTTTACCACTACTACCAAGAACGGTCAGTATTCAAAGGACTGAATAGACCATCTATAGAAATAAATAACATTGGAGGGTATGTTTATAATTGGAGGTACCTGACAGGTAACGTAAACTTTGATAATGTAAAAAGGCGAAACCGGTTAGGAAGAAAATTAATAGATATGGTGGAATAAGTACATTGAGTGAGATTAATTCTAGAACGTATTCTATCAAGCTCCGTCAAGTGCCAACAATCGAGGGTATAAGATATACAAAATTATTTTCTACCTTTTAGATCAGTTCGTTACAAAGGTTGTATTATTTTGTTTTTATGCTATAATTTATTTTTGCGTTTCTAGTCATGAATGATGTTATAAAGAATAAAAAAGACTGACAAAGAAACATACGTACTTTTCCGAGACTAAAAGCATGTCTAGCTAGTCTGATTTCTAAAAAGAAGCAATAAAACCGAATTAAAAACCTCCTATTTGAAGTCGGCTTATAATGTTTCTCACGCTGATTAATATTATATACAAGCTACCAACATAAATAGGAGTTTCGACTAAACTAGCATGGTCCCTGGTCGCAAGGGTATTGCATCACGTAAGGACGTAAGGGGACACATCAGACCTTGTCCCTTGATTGTATATGGGGCGATAGAGTACTACAAATTACATGCTCAACACGTGATTTCATTACGTAAAATATATTCATTTATTTATGCAGAACATTCATAAAACTGAACCCTACAGCTCATTTAGAGATTTAAGATTTTCAACCGCAAAAACTTAAGTTTGATGACTTTGAATGTATATCCATCAATTAATCTATACACACAAATAAATGAAATTGGAGTGTCTGTAATAATAAAATAATCGCTTTTTATTATGCAATTGTATATATACACGGTACACATATCAAAATAACAGTTTTTTCAATTTTTGTCCGTCTGTCTTTCTGTCAATCTTTCTGTTTGTTCCGGCCAATCTCTGGAACGGCTTAACCGATTTTGAAGGGATATTTGAACCGATATAAGGAGTAGGCTAGGCTACTTTTTTTAGACTCTGCTTCGCACCGCGGGGCTCTGCAAGTACCTATTACAATATATAAGACAATCAATCGCAGCATAAGAATGTAGTTTATCTATCGATTTGTTTATAGCTTTATCAACGAAGCTTGTGAAATATAAACAAAATTTATGTATCACCATCCCAAGGGCTGTTAGCAAATGGTTTAGGCATTTAGTTTTTAGTAAACTGGCTATTGCCCTCGGCTTCGCGTGCGTGTATTTCGGATATCGCGGTAATCATTTTTCGGATTAGTATACTATATAGTCTATATACACTTACATAATTTATTACTGATTGCGACCACGACCGCTCTGCCAAGCGTGAAGCGAGTGAGAAGATTCACTCACAACTAATATGGCTTTTCGTAAGTAAAAAGAGTTTTCAAAATCGGTTATACCATCGTTGTAGCTGCAGATTGTTAACTTTTGTTTGTTTGTACATTTATTAATTTTACCAGCACTTGATAAAGTTTGCTGATCTACTTATTTATGTATATCTAACATTCATGTGTTTATCCAAGACTTTCCAAACTAAAATATATAGTTAGTTATCTGTCAAATAAGTTCACATTAGTCTTAACAGGAACTTTATCAACAAGAAACTGGCCCTAAAGATTAATTAGTTAAACATTTATTTTTATAAAACAAATTTAATACTTTCATGTACCAGGTGAACATAAATCAAAGACGTTTCATTTCAAATTTGACCGTTGATATAATAACAGAAGTCGAAGGGAAGGAAGCATTGTATGCAGTTGCACGCGAAGCCGGTGCAACGTAACCGACAGATGTGAGCCAAGGGCCTGAGAAAGGGTCTTTACAATGCCTTGGGGTCGACAGAAGGTAATGTGAAAGAAATTTTGCAAAGCGAAATCTTACCGGAATCGAGGGCAATGTATGAAATTGTGGGAAAGTTTTGATTAATTGTAATCTTGGATGAATTCCTTCAATAAATGTTCTTTAAATACCATTGAATTTGTGTTAAATAATACTGTAAAAGAGGGTGTCTTAAGAGTATGGGGGACTTTGGGACGTTTTTAACCTATTATTAATCACGTTAATTATACTTTATTTACGTATTAATAAATTTAAGTCGCTAAAGAGGTATAACAAGTATTTCGTTGGTTATAGTTCTGTCAAAATTTGTCTATCTAACACGGGACAGCAATGTAATTTGAGGATTTTCTGATAGGAAATTTAATACCCTGGTGATTTAGTCACAAACTTATATGTGCCATACAACAATGGCGTCCTTAAACTATAACTCAATATCTAAAATTGATCTAAGGGTGTAAAAAAAAACATTTCCGGACGTTTCTTTCCTTTAAAAAGTCATTCTGTATCCACAAGGCTTTTTCTGAGACATTTATAAATTCTCCAACCCACACATTTGCTCCTCAAATATTAGGCTCCTATTATATTGGTTTAAGCGTGATGTTAACTACATTATTCAAGGCATGTCAGCGAAACACACTTATAAAAGAAACGTGATAATCGGTTATATCTTAATTATCGTTCATCGTAAGCAAAACTTGGTATGAGAATTCAGATATGTACAAGATTGGGAGCAAGTCTAAATGAATAGAAGTACTAGGGCAACATAAAAGTCACTGATGTAAAAAAATATCCAGGGATGGCTTTGTAGATCGACGAGAGTACCGCGCTTATTGGACGGATATTTATGTATCCTTCATTCTAACTTACTGTGTAATTCTTCTAATAACCCCTAACTAAACTTCTATGAAGGTTTTTTTTATAAACTAAATAATCAAAAATAAATGAGACTCTTACGTTCCTAACGCGCTGTAACTTCGATTTGACATTTTAGAAAAATCACTATAACATAATACAAATATATTCAAGGATAAGGGGAGTTCGTATTCTTAAGAACTCAACACGCGTAAGCTTCACAAGCCAAAGGTAAACTGGTCTACTTTAGTAACGGTTTCAAAACCTGTTCTAACGTGCCTTATTATTTTTTTGATGGAGTAGAAATGACGTCACGCGTATAGAAGTTAAACATTCTAGAAACAATTCATGATTTTCCACTTTAATAAATTCAACCGAAGTACAAAGTTTGTATTAAGAACACTTTTCAAGTTTCTGATATCCTGTCAATCAAAGTTTGCGAACAAGGAAATACCTATTATGACTGTATATTATTAGCAAGGTTGATAACCTCGGCCAGCTGCTGCGGCCCAGAAAAGGGTCGCCACCCCTTGCTTTGAATACCAGCCCTTAGAGGTTGAGGACCTACGCGATTTTTGGAAACTCATGCTTTTGATCTAATAAAGGAAAATCGTTTGGTAAAACTGTTTTACGATCAAGTATTGAATATCTCTTGAACTTTGTGTCTTTCTTCCAAAGCAATTTTTTAGTATATCTTCTACTTTTTCTTATCTCATTACTCCTTGAAGGATGAACGAAGAAAAAAGAATGATTTGATGGTATGATGGCAGATGCTTTAGAATTTTAAAGTCGAAGTTCAGCTGTATAGTCTTGGAAAAGACTCGGAGAATGTATATTTGAAAATCTGGGAGTGAACAGCGTTAGAAAATAATGATTTTGTTTATTGTCCTGTAACTTAAACTGACTCTTGTCGGCAAGTATAGGACCTTTGACCATGATATCTCACTAACATTTTTAGTAAAAATAACGATTTTATAAGAATTTATTGCCATTAGCAGTCCATATCTGCACGGTTGATCGCTTTCCGTTGCGCCAAGTGGATTCAAATCAATAAATTGTTGTTCTGAGTCTTGGTGTTCTTTGTGTCCGTTTCATATATGTTTGTAAAGACCCCTGTGACACAGTATGTATATTCCTAATGCGGGAATGGTCTTAAAAAATCATCATCGCACTAATAAAATAATTATAAAAATAAACGTTTACGTATCCGTTCGTTTCGTGCATTTATAGTAAAACTGTAACACAAATTGTTAAACCCGTAAAAGTTTTGGGAGTCTTCTATTTACTGATGAACTTTGAATTGATGAACCAAAGGAATCATTTGGATTTAAGTTTTAAAAAGAATAGAAAATCATTGCAACGAGAGTTTTGATGTCGACGCGCATTCAATGTCTTAAAAGTTTAAGATAAAAGAGAATTTTTAATTCATTGTTACTTTCAAGCCTTGAAAACTTTTAACGAAGAGTAATCGATATAATATTTTTTGCGAATGAAAAACCTTGTGTACCTCTTTTTAATAAATATGGCGTACGAAAACATAAACATATTTGGAATATTTTATGCTTTTAATAGAGGTAGTGCGGGAAGTTAAAGTTTTAAGGAACATGCGCAATAAAAATAAAAATAATGTGAAAACGGCTTCATAAAACTGTAGGGGTCCAACATATATTTGATTCGTCATGGCAAAAAAAGTCTTTACAAAAGTAGCGCAAGTCTTGTGCTGGACAGTCAAAAAAACAAGTATTTCAAAGCGGTCGTTTGACCGTTTTTAAACAATCTTTGGTAAAAAATTAATTAGGCATATTACTTAATTACCTAAGAGTTAATAACGTAAAAAGTGTGACCAATGCATTCCCGAGCTTTTTTTCGGGACACAGAAGAATTATAGAAATTTAGTAGAATTCATCATAAATAGCCAGAAAAGACTGCGATAGACCTATGTATAGCTTTTGCCTGCGGCTCGCCTATGTCCTTCCTCAAGAATTGAAGTATCTCCACTCAAAATTTCGTTGAAATCGTTGAAGTGCCTTAGCCGTGAAAGTGTAACATTCTGACTGTGTTGACTGATTTTGTTGAGGAAAATTTTTTACCTTATACAGCAGTGGAATGATAGTAAAATAATAATTAATACACAACTAACTTCATTGTTCTTTGAACTTCAAGTGTTATAACACATTTCGTAGTTTTTTAACCACAAAACAAAATCAGAACCAATGGGGCTGCTCAATCGAGATAATAAAACGGACTCACTAAAATTTTGTGTTAAGCGATTCTTCCTTTGCTTGGGCGTCTATCTGAGTGGAGCTACTCATAGCTGTAGCTTAAAATCCTCATCAGCCTCTAATAGGCCACTGTTGGATAAAGGCCTCTCCATAGGAAGAAAGCCATGGTCCACTATACCATGCTGACCACACGGGTTGATATACATATCACGTTTGCGTCATATTTTCTTTCTCTTCTCTTCTCCCTCTAGTGTGTGTCCACCAGAACTTGTTACACCACCCAGAGTACACCTATAACAAGCAATATTAAAATAAATATAATATATATATATTTCTAATATTGCTTGTTATAGGTGTTAAAAGTGTTAATAATTTTAATTAAATGTCGATTATCCTCAATCGATTTTCATCAATTTCATTACGGTAACGCATTGTCATTCTCACAGTGAAGACGAAATTGACAACATCTCGAACTTTAAAATCAATCGACCCATTTAGGCCACAAGCGTGGCGTGCGTCCAAAGTTATATACATACATACAATCAAACAACATAATTCTCGTTTGCTTGAGCAGTCGTGTAAAAAACAATACCTCTCATCTTTATTAGACCTCAGACGTTCTATATCCCTTGTACATGTATCTACTAAACTACTATTTTGTACAAAACTAGATAATACTCTTTGATATGCCGTTCTAAGGTAAATTTTTAATTCCTTACTTGAAAAATAATGCATTGAAGAGTACAATAAACGAAAGAAGATGCAATCTGCAAAGGTTCCGACCGATCCTTCGTTATATTCTTTTGAATGAGTGAACCATTAAACAAGACGATTTCTATTATTATCTGTCTGTTAAAATTTATTGTAGTTTCGAAGTGAAAACTTCTATAGGCAGGATTAATGGGGAGTAAATTTATGTGATTTCGAAATTTCACGTCATAAAGCTTGTGTTGACTTATAATATACTAGCTGTTGCCGGCAACTTTTACCGCGTTTCCGTCGTTTTTCGTAAAAAAAAGTAGTCATGTCCTTCCTCACGGTTCAGTGGTTTTGATGTAACAGACAGATTAACTTTCGTATTTAGTAGGGAAATGTGTCAATCAAAAATACTGTTGAAAAATATCGCAATACAGAACCGCACAATATTATTGTTAATAGTTATGCCCGTGACTCCGTCAGCGTGTAACTCCTTGTGTGTTATAAAGTTAATGTATTGATAATATTGTTTAAATCACGTTCAAATGAGGCTTAGGTACCTATAGAATCAAAACACTTCAGCGCAAAGCTTCCGGGCAAACTATTTTGAAAGTTGACCCGTCCGGCACGTGAGCATAAAGATTTCTAGAACTGCCTACCCGGGAAAGAGCGACGTATAACTGACCGCGAGACGTCGAGATCAACTCCAGCAACAAGAAAAGTCTGACCTTGAGCCTTATTAATTGTCATTGCATAACACACCGAAACTCTGGAATTGCGTTTTTTTTTAAATTGGAATGGAAAAGCATTTGGTATTATGGGAATTCTGGGAATAAAGACGGTTTCTTTTGCACAGCAACCTGTTAAAATTTGAGCCTCGATTATATTTTGTCGCAACTGGGTTTCTTTTAGCCGAGTTCCATTGCAAAGTTGCGGTGGTCTTAAATTTCGGAGCAGAATAATCGGAATGCCAATTTTTTAACAAATTTCATGAAAAGGAAGTCCGGGCATATTTAAAGAATTTAACATTTTTACGGGTACGGCATAGCCAAGAATTGTCCCTATTTATTATTATTATTACTTCACCGTAAACCGACGATATAAGATGTGGTTGGGATTGCACTATATAACATAACTCAGGCGTCAGAATAAGTTTTCCTTGGTATAATTGTGGATAGGTGCCTTCACCAATCTTTAATAATGTGTCGCAAAATTGACGATCATCCGGGTTATCTCCAGTTCTCACTCGCATGTTTATATTCAAATGCACCGATTGTATATCACGCCACAAATAAGAGCCTTTCAGGCAAGCCCTAACCTCATCAGCTCGGGTTCCCCGTGATATTACCGGTAAGGTTTGTCGGAAATCACCACAAAATAAAACCGTGATACCGCCCATTGGTCGATAATTTTCTTTCTCTTATATCCCTTAAAGTTCTGTCTACCGCTTCTACTCGTTTTCGATGGGCCATCGTACATTCATCTCATATGATTAAATTACACTCATGTAATACCTTAGCTTTGTCGCTATTTCTTGAAATACTACAGGTTGGACTTTCCGAGCGATCTAAATCAATTGGTATTTTAAACATAGCCGGCCGCACTGTGTGCTTGGGGCCTAACTAGCTGCTAGGCCGGTCGCGAACGTTCGAGAATGTTCATTTTATGAAGCTACTCACTAAGTGACTCGCTAGCCTCTAGGCGCCCAACAAGCCGCCTGCCTGTGCGTTCGCGAGCTTATACAAAAATAATCCTTATAGCAAGATTCAGTATTCACGCGCGATGGCTTTTTATTAGCGTATTTCATGTATAACTTTGTGGAGGAACGGGCCACATGTTAGATGGAGCTGTTATATATATATATTTTTATGTTGTTGCGCTGTATGTGGAAGTCGCCACAACTTTGTAGTTTCTATACCGATTTCTATGATTCTTTTTTATGGAATGGTTAATAATATTAACTTTTTTGATTAGGGATGACTGAGAGTGTTATAAACGTAAGCGTAGACAAATATAATAGAAAGCTTCGAACTGCTAAGCTATCGGCAGCTACACGTGTTATTGTGAGTCAACCATAAAAGATAGATATATGCTATCGTGGGATATTTTTTTATATAATTTTAAGGAGAACATTTCCGTCATACATGATTTCTGTGTAGCTTTAATCATTAAGGTTGCAAACGCTTAAAAAATGGAGTAAGTCCTCCCGTTTTCCCAACATTTCCCTTCACTGCTCTGCTCCTATTGATTGTAGCGTTATGAAAAGTATACTATAACCAGCTCAGGAGTATGAAAAATAATTGTATCAAATTTTAAGAGTAGTTTTTGTTTATATACCATTTATACAGACGGACAGACAGACAAAAATTTTACTGATTGCACTTTTGGCATCAGAACAGATCCCTAATCACCCCCTGATAGCTTTTTGGAAATATATTTCATGTGCAGAATTGACCTCTCTACAGATTTATTATAAGTATAGAAGACATACAAAATTATACTCGCTGGAGCGCGCAGCCAATAAACATAACACGGGCTGACAAATTTTTATTTTAGATGAAACAATTAATTTGTTTATCCAAAAACTAGCAACTGTTTGTTCATGGTTTAATAATTTTTCACTTCTGACGGAAGTCCTCGTGACTGCTTTGTTTTTTTATCAATCGTGTAGTTAGAGAGTAGATAGAGTTCCTTGAATGATTATTTTAGTTATTATGGAGTTTATAAGTAAATAGACATTCCGAGTTTAATAATAATTTGTATTACAGTTTTACAATAAAGGCACGAATACATATCATCTTGATTTGTCACATAATAGACAGTGTTTTTTAATAATAGTTCATCTATCTGATCAATGAAATAAAACCCAAAAATTTAAAGACAACGCCTGTCGCCTTCACATCACATACTTAGTATTGAAATCCCTAAATATCTTTAACAATACAGACTTTAATGTAAATAAAGCCCTTCCAGAAAGCACAACAGGAAATAGGACCGTTATTTCCTTGAGTCCTTTTCTTCCGCTTTTTTCTTGACATCTCATCTAAATAAGCAGATAGATCTATACACAAAAGTTTCTTCATCTTTATACTGCCGGTAAAGTTGCGCTGGCACGGGTCCAATTACAATATAAAAGGAAATTATATAATTCATGTCCTGGGAGTAAACAAGGGCCACACAGTTTGTGCTTTTTAAAACCACGCCGGATACTATTTGCAATATACCAAAATCGATTCATCATACGTTCATACATATAGGCGCATCCGTTTTTATTTATCTTAACATCGGACGACTTTCAAAGAAACGTGTAAATGGCAAAAAAAAATATACACAAAGCCCGTCTCGCATCTGCTATCCGGCGTATTGAGCAGATGGTCTGAAAGGGTCTTATAAAAAAATCACTACCTGCCCGTACTCATTGTTGTCTCAGCGTGTACTTATTCTTGAACTTGAGACGATATGAACAGTAGGGGGAGGCTGTCTCGTTACATGATAAGGACAGTTCTCAAGGTTCAAATGTGATGGATTGTAGCGATTATTTTGCTGTTATAGCGAATTATTAGGTCATGTCGAGTTCACAGTACTATTAGTTGTGGTTTTTTTATATACAAGATTATGAAGACGTAACTTATAGTTTTACTTTTTATGAGAGTAAGTTAGTATAGTCACTTTCCATCAACTGATGGAAAGTGACTACCACCCCCCATGAAATCCTGAAAGCCCAAAGAGTTTGCTTGCAGTTCTGCTTTTTAGAAAGTTGTGTTAGGTTTTTTACCCAAAGTAGGAAAAATAAATGGATAATATATTCATGAACCCTCAGTCATTAAACAGTTACCTAATAACTACTCGTATAAATAATAATAATAGATTGAAATTCAGAGTCTGCCATTTTTATATTGTAACACTTGCGACGTCAACGGTGTAAGTCATAACAGGCATAGATTAAAACATATAATTTTCCATCAGTTGATGGAAAGTGACTACCACCCCCCATGAAATCCTGAAAGCCCAAAGAGTTTGCTTGCAGTTCTGCTTTTTAGAAAGTTGTGTTAGGTTTTTTACCCAAAGTAGGAAAAATAAATGGATAATATATTCATGAACCCTCAGTCATTAAACAGTTACCTAATAACTACTCGTATAAATAATAATAATAGATTGAAATTCAGAGTCTGCCATTTTTATATTGTAACACTTGCGACGTCAACGGTGTAAGTCATAACAGGCATAGATTAAAACATATAATTTTCCATCAGTTGATGGAAAGTGACTACCACCCCCCATGAAATCCTGAAAGCCCCAAGAGTTTGCTTGCAGTTCTGCTTTTTAGAAAGTTGTGTTAGGTTTTTTACCCAAAGTAGGAAAAATAAATGGATAATATATTCATGAACCCTCAGTCATTAAACAGTTACCTAATAACTACTCGTATAAATAATAATAATAGATTGAAATTCAGAGTCTGCCATTTTTATATTGTAACACTTGCGACGTCAACGGTGTAAGTCATAACAGGCATAGATTAAAACATATAATATTCCAATATTTCGACATTAATTAGTTGGAGTTTTAAACTATTAAACAGCAATCTTTATTTTTCTGTATTTTTTGTAGTTCTATAGTTCAGTGACCTTGACTGCTAAGCCTGAGAACGCTTCAATTCTCATTCAGGACAAGTAGTTATGTAGTTAGTACAATTTCCAAAAGAACTTACAACATAAAGAAATGTATTCTTGCGACAATTGGCGATACCAAAAAATAATTCGATGATTATTATGGTTATTAGATAAGTCTTATGGTTTTGTGTAAATGTATGGTCACCCTACTCGCGCAACCGTTTTAGTGAATACATGTATTGAAGTGAAATCCACATTGTGAGATTGAGTTCACATAATACTGTACCCAGAACAGTTCAAGATACACCAATAAATATTATTTCGATGCAGAGGCTTACAAAAACAATTCAAAAGAATCACTAAAGTCATATTGTACAGCGAAAATATTTTTTTTTTAAATACTATGCGGTGCTGTAATTTCTATTTGTAATAAAAATCTTGATGATGCCGTCTACCCTGGTAAAAAAGGATTGCCAAATTTTATTAAAATCGGTACAATACTTAAACTTTGAAAACGAAACAGATATGAGAGATACAGAGAGTAAGTCTTACGAATTTATAACATTAGTATTTATTACTACATTTTTAGGGACCGCGCACAAAGGGTAAAACGGGACTCTATCACTAAGATTTCGCTGTCCATCTGTCTGTACGTACGTCTATCACCAGGTTATATCTCATATACCGTGACAATTAGACAGTTGAAATATTCAGATATGATGATTTATATTATCGCTATAACAACAAATAATAATAAAAAAATAATAATTAAGGGGTTCCCACAGAGCAAACCTGATTTTTTCGCTGGATATTGATAACGGTAACAGGTTGACACTTGAAATGTATAAATAATGGTAGACCACCCTTCGTGTGACAATCCGACTCGCACTTGGCAAATTTTTATTACTACATCTTCTTCCTAAGCAAATAAGTATTACATAGAAACAAGGATTTTTATTAAACTAAGCAGATGTGTATTATCTGTAAAGAAGTTCTATGAGATGTGTTCAATATTGCGAAATCATATTAAATCTGTTAGGAATGGAATTAATATTATTTCTTATATAAAACCGTCGTTGCCGTTGCCTGGATGGAAGCGATTGCTTAGGTAATAAGGCCGCCCTTTGTACACTTCGTCTCACATTTTATGTACTCTTCTAACTGAAATATTATAGTGTGCTAATAAAGGGTTGTCTATCTATCTATACAAATTTAGTAAACACATACTATGTTTTCACTCATCAGTGAACGGCGATTATTGGTTTATTTAATTATTATTTTAAGATAGAGATGGCGAGGTTCATTTTTAAACTTAAGCCGTCTGAAATGGTAAAAAATAAGGGATGTAGAACACAGTTATTTTAATCTAAACGCGGATGTCAATCTAAGTTCAAGCTAACAGAACTGGCGACCAGCACCGTGTGTCATATTACACCAACCATTTGGAGCTACTTTTGACACCCTCATAACTCAAAAACTATTTCACATAGACTTGCGAGATACATATGTCCAACAGTTTGTTGGCGCCTCAACCATGGAAGTATCTAGAACTTTTCAAAGGATATTTCATATAAACTATATAAATAAATAAATATTTCAGACATCTAACACACAACACCATCTAGTCCCAAACTAAGCAGAGGTTGTATTATGGGTACTTAACAACTGACATAAATACATATATACTTTTTTTTGTAAATACATACATATCATACATAGAAAACACCTAAACTCCGAAACAAACATTTATAGATCATACAAACATTTGACCCGACCCGGGAATCGAGCCCGAGACCTCAAGAACAGCATTCGCATACGCTACCGCTGCGCCACCGAGGCAGTCAAACTATACTACAATAACAAAAACTATAGTACAGACAATTGTTATCATATTACGCGGGGTACTTCATAAGCGCAATATCAACGTGCACATAATACAACTAGCAACTATCAACCAAAGTTATCTATAAAAGACCTTTTACCTTTTTTTTTTTTTTTTTTCTTTTTTTTACCTTTACCTTTACCTTTTTACCTTTCACTCAAGGCATACATGGAATTTTCGCCTGAGCGAAACGAGCCTCTCTTAGCTTAATCGTTTAAAATTTACCCTCATTAGATGGGATAAGTTTCTTATAGAGATTTATGTATACATATATGTTGGTGGTAACCCGCACTTGGCCTGCGTGGGGACGTATAGCCTTAACCCTCTCCTGAGAGGAGACCCAAGCCCAGCAGTGGGACATTATGGGTTGTTGATGATGATTGATGATATGTTGGTATTATAGGAGGGCAAACGTGCAAGGGGGTCACCTCACAGTAATTGCCTACCCATAAAATCACAGGGAAGGAGATTTCTTTTAATTTTTCGGCAATGAAACAATGTTATATCAATAAAGAATAAATATTTGGAACGCTTAACATACAACGCCATCTAGTCCCAATTTATTTTTTTTATAATTTATTTTCCAGAATGTGGGTGCCCCATATACATTCTACCAATATATTTATGGTATGCAAATATTATATTCCAAGCTAAGCAGAGCTTGTGTTATGGGAACTAATCAACTGATATAAATACATATTAAACTTTTTTTTTGTAAATACATACTTATTATGCATAGAAAACACCCAAACTCCGAAACAAATATTTGCAGATCATATTGTTCCGAATCGGGAATCGAAACCGAGACCTCAAGCACAGCAGTCGCATACGCTACCACTGCGCCACCGAGGCAGTTAAGCTTCAAACTAAGCCATTGCTACTATGACAGTGAGGTTGAATGATATAATACTTATACATTCGTAAATACATAACTCATTTGGTTAAAAGCCACGAAAGATTTGCTTAGCTAGCCGTAGATACTCATTTCAATCAAAGCACGGCTGGCACACGGTATAAGATAGGTAATTATATTAGTTATCATAAACATACATGCATAACTAGGTTTGTTGCTAAATTCATTATCTTAAGCCAGTTATCTACCTACATGCAATATAGCAAGGACGCACCCTCTCACAGAGAATCAACCTAAAGTAAAATCTTTCGTGCCGTCGTGTTTCGTTGGTTCGTGCACCAAGGGTTAGATTTACCAGTTTCTGATAAAGTTTCAGATAATTATCTGCCTTATAACACTATTTAACAGATAAAAGTTGCTGATACAAATATTGTTATTTGACATATCTGTGTCTATCCGGGATTAGTGAAACCGATATCTGTAGCAAGCCGACAGATAAGCTCAAAATAGTCTTACAAAAACTTTATAAAAAGTGCTGAAGATTTTCTATGATTTTACCATTACGTTATTAAAGAAGCCAGTAATCAAATCAATCAATCAAAAGAATAACCGAAAAGCAACACGGAAGGTTTATTATACCGTGAGCTTTGGAATATCGACTAACTACCCTTTATTTTGAGACCCGGGCAATAACCCCGGTGACCCAGTTTCTAATACGACCCCTATTTTAGCTTTGAGACAATCTTTATATGTATTGTTATAAAGTCCAAAGTTATAGACACATAGCAAACGTACTAGTATGCACACATAATATCAGCTGGGTAGATGATTGTTTTCGGATACATTTATTTGAGTACAAATATTCGATTTAGAGATGAGATACCAGGGAGTAAGTACTAAGCAGTATCTTTTATCTCTACGGTTGAAAATTAAATTATCACTTTTAAAATCCATACTGTGTGGTCTTTAGTCATAGTATGTTTTTTTTTTTAAATGACAACTCCCGCGTTTGGAATATAAATTCCTGTGTCGCGGGGATTTTTACAAACATACATGAAACGGACACAAAGTACACCCAGACTTAGAACAATAATTTATGGATCACACAAAGTGTTGTCCCATGTAGGATTTGAACCCACAACACTTTGCGCAGTAGGAAGCGGCGTGAATAATAATAATAATGTTATAAAAATATACATATACACGAATACACAAATTAACATTTAAATATAAAATATATATTACGAGGCTGGCCTTCTTGTCACGAGAAGCGTCAATCAATTCCTTAGCTAGTTGTTTAATAGCCCGAGCACTTAGGCCCCATGAACCTAGCGTCTCGACTCGAAACGGTTCAATAATTTAATTACCTATTAGATTTTGGTACTTACGCCATTTGAGCATTAACGCCGGCATAGCCAGCTGTACTTGTAAGATGAAAACTCTCGTTCCAGGGTGTCGACGCAAGTTGCATTTCACACCAAATGTGACGCCGATAGCCACTTCATCGAAATTATCGATGTCGAAATTCATACTTTGTTAATTTCCATGACTTTTATAGCAATTAAAACTGTAAATAAGTATAAAGTAACTGAAACACTGAATTGTAAACAAACACAAAATGACAATGACGTCATTGACTGTGTCAAAAGCGCGCGCAAATTGACGGCGTTTAAATAGCTCAAATTTTGTCAGTGTTCCAAATTCGATTTGAAAGTTAGTTTGACTGTTTTCAAGTATATTTATATTTTGTTCTATGATATTTAGAGATATAAATGGTCAGATTAAGAAATAAAAAAATACATGGATATTCCTTATTAGTTCCAGAATACAAACAAAGGTACTACCGCGATATCTGATATATCATCGATCCGATGTATTAGAAATCTGACTTGGGGTGGATTTTTCCTGCCATTGCCAGAACGATGAAACGAATCCGAATGAAACATCGAGGCACCCACGAATACACTTGGAAGAGAGAAAATAAAGAGAGAGTGAATAGAAAGAACTGGAAGAAGTATCATCATGTAAACTTCTTTCTTTCTTTCTAAACTCTAAACCAACTGTTCTATGTTCTGTTTATTCCCATCTAGCTTAAATAGTGTGTTGGTGTACAGCATTATATACTCACAAATAATGCGGTTTTCTATTGATAAAAGAATTTTTGTTATCGGTTCAGTAGGTCCAGAGATTAATTACTCCTTATAACCTAATGAACTCACGAACTTAACCTCTTTATAATACTAGTACAGATGGAATATATGAACACTAAATACATGCAAGCTACTTGAGTGGTCTTGCAATATTTTATCACCTCACGAGGATTTTTTTTTCTACATTGTCTCTTCGAACTCCATGCACTTCTACCAGCGATGCTCAATGCAAATGTAAAAATGCACAACTACGTTGACTAGTTGTTATTAACGAGTGCTTGTTTCATCATTTTGAGGTGAAAAATTTTCAAAACAATTAGTAATTCAATTACAGAATTTAGTAATAATAATTTAGTATACATATATTTGGGCCCATATCTGTCTGTGATATAGAGGTATGAACCATAGGATGTATCACTTGTCACTCGATATTAAGTCGAATACCTAGCACCAACAAAGTTAATCATAAATTCTTACACAATATGCCACACATTCGCATAAATCACTATTTTCTGTGTAAATTACAACAAAAACCTTTTTCTAGGATAAAAAGCCAAGAGATTGAGAACGTTTGCAAAAAGTCAAGGTATGTCCCACCTTGACCCCGCTTCCGCCAGCCCCAACTAACTTGTGGGTCACAGAACCGGAAGTATCAAAACTATCATTTTTTTTGTCTTACACATACTAAACTTGTAAGAACAAATTTTTTGCCCATTTAAATAGGTCTCTTGTTTTTGCTATCGACTATATTCATAGCTCTTCGTTCAGTAGTGGACAGCAATATGCAGATTACGATAATGATGATATTGACAGCCTTTTTTAAATTAGTAGACTGATGATAAAATTAACCTGTTTATAAATTAATATTGGAGAATTTCTTTATCTTATATTAAATATTGATTCACTTAGTAATTTATATATAAATATATTCACAATGACAATAAAAGATCATAATAATAATTCTTTTTATTTTACCGTTGGAGCGCCACGCTTCGGCATGCATGGGCCGGGTCGACCGGAGTGATACCACGGCCTCACAGAAAACTGGTGTGATATAGCGCCTGTGCTGTGTTTCACCGAGTGAGTGAGGATACCGGAGGCCCATAATCCAACCCTTCCCCTCATCCCCCTCCCCAACCCCCAAGGCCGGCAACGCACTTGTGATGCCTCTGGTGTTACGGGTGTCCATGGGCGGCGGTAATCGAATACCATCATGCGATACGTCGGCTCGTTTGCCCATATTCCATTTAAAAAAAAATAATACATACAAGCGTCAAAAAATTCCTCCGCTTCATCGGCTATTCGTACGTTCCCAGAAGTAGTTCTTAAAGTAGATGGTTGGTCGGCAAAATATTACAGTTATGAATATCATCTGTCGGTGAAAGTTCCATGAAAGATAAGCACCAGGGATATATAGTACCTTTCATCATCACCAGTCAGCTGGCTTTCGATTTTGCATCTCAGGTTTGAACTTTAATTTCAGACTTTAAATCTCATAATGGCTCAAAGTACTAGGAGTATATAAACAGGCAGGCAGCGATATTATACAAGTACGGGAAATATTTGACCGGACGCCACCTCAAGATGAGGTCAAATGACTACATTTGTTCTCCGAATTTTGGCGCCATTGATAACATATTCACATTTTGATAACGAAGTGTTACTTTGATGTTGACCATAATGCCGATTATAATTGATTGTAAATAGGCACACAATTGATTGAAACACAAAACGCAGCTCACTTCTTCACGAGAAATGTTTTCTATGTTAGGTAATTTTCTCAGGAATTTGATTGCGACTGTATTTAAGTAAGTTTGTGCGGTCCATTCAATCCTTTGAAATGCTTAATGTTAAGTTACTAACTTTACTGTTCGGGTTATTTACTTTTCTGTGACTTGTTTACGTTTTTCTTTATTTAACGATTTTAAACAGATTTCAAAACCAAAAGAAAGTCTCAAACGTATCGATTTCTTTTTATTTCAGGGGGGGTTTTCCGTTTGAACTCATCAACAAACACAAACCCCCTCGCCATCCATTGAACATAAAAAAAATGACTGAAAATGTTCGAAATGTGAAGAAAAAATGTCATTCGAGTAGAAAATTTCAAACGAAAGAAACATTGCAATCATACTGGCACCAAATCTTATTCTCTTAGCTCTTGCCAAGGATAACAAAACTCGGTTGTCAAGTAGAACAAGTTGGAGCCTTATGTTATATTGGTCCTTTGAACAAGAGGGATACCCTCGAGCGTGGGGATAAAAACAGGATATTTGTAGTGTGTAGTTAGTTCCACCGCCGCAGGAGACCGTAGCAGTTGGCAGCGAGTTAACGTACTTTCTGAAATACACTACAATGGTACTTTTTACTACCCGATTGCGAAAAAAGGGGTTATGTTTTTTTTTAAGTAATATGGGGCAAACTAGCAGATGTATCGCCTGATGGTAAGCGATTACCGCCGCCCATGACACCCACAACACCAGAGGCGTCACAATGCGTTACAGGCCTTTAGGGGACGGTGAGGGGGAGGGCCTAGCGGTATCCTCACTCACACGGTGAAACACAGCGCATGCACTGTTTTACACTGGTTTTCTATGAGGCTGTGTTATCACTCCGGTTGAGTCGGTTTGTGTATGTTGGTCATCGCGGCAAAGAGTAGCCTGTGCTGTTCAAGAACCTATAATGCCAATCTGCCTATCTCCATGCCAAATTTTATTGTAATTGGTGCAGCGGTTTAGTCTCAGAAGCGTAATAGATAGACAAACGAATTTATAATGTTAGTAATGAAGTTTGGATGGTTATCGGCAGTCTGTTTCCCATAGTACATGCTCTGCCTAATTTTTCAATCAGACAGTTATGTATGAGATATGTGAGGCTATTATTAAATTACATATCAGCTGGTTTCCGATTATTCTAGATATAAAAAGCTCAATAATGAACCTCCTAATCATCATCATCATTAACAACCCATAATGTCCCACTGCTGGGCTCGGTTCTCCTCTCAGGAGAAGGTTAGGTCATCCATACGTCCATACGGGACTGGCAAAACTACGTTGTGGCTACGTAATTCTGCCGTTGGATGTTTTTAAGCCGCCAAAAGGCCTCCAACTTAGCTTCACTGTTATCCTATAAGAACAACCGGGCCCGACTGCTTAACGTGACCTCAGAATCATGGAGACGCTCATGGTAACATGCCACTAGCGGTCACCCATCCAGGTACTGACTGCGGCGTCATTGCATACCCTCGATAAGACAAGTTCAAATTCCTAATGATAACTTGGTATTATTTATGGCACACGAACGTACGTTACGTACCTAGCCTTCAACGCGGTTATTATGGCGTTTATTTCTGGCACCGAATGTATTACAAAATAACCTTAATTGACTTTATCAATGGAAGAATTTGTGGTCTTACGCTGACAGCGGGTTTTTATGTTATCTTTTTACCAGACTGCGAAAGAAAGGCTATGTTTTTCGAGTTATATCTGTATGTATGTATAATAAATAATAATAATAAATATTTCGGACACCTAACACACAACGTCATCTAGTCCCAAACTAAGCAGAGCTTGTATTATGGGTACTAGACAACTGATATGAATACATAAATACTTTTTTTTTGTAAATACATACATATTATACATAGAAAACATCCAAACTCCGAAACAAATATTTACAGATCATACAAACATTTGGTCCGACCCAGGATTCGTACCCGAGACTTCATGAACAGCAGTCGCATACGCTACTACTGCGCCACCGAGGCAGTAAATATATATAATTATATATAAGTATATTTCTTTGGCACGTCCTAGAGCCTAAACGGCTCGTCGTATTTTTATGTGAGTGGTGTCAATAGATTCGTTTTAGTCGTTAGAGTGACACTGGGTACATCAAAATTAAGAAAAAATCTAAATTAAGAATCCTTAGCCCCAAAAAGTAATAAAAAAAAAAATGTTTTCTAGATACATTGAGTGTGGTTTCAAAATAAATAATTTTAACGGTGATTACGAATATATATATAACTTATATGTTTTATATAGGATATTGACGAAGTCGGGTTTTATTTTTTTAATAATTCATTAGTTGTTTACTAAATGTATTTGATTGTTTATGCGATACTTATAATATTTCAATTGTCTGTCTGTTTATTCTCTGGAAGATACCTAACATTTTAGGGCGTGATTTAGCTACTTTCACTTTAGAAAAATCAAAATGACGCTTAACTTTCGATCGTTTTAACCATTGCGCCATAGGTGACATGATCAAGGATATCGGATAACCTTCAACCAAACCGGCCTTCATACTTTATGCAGATAGTTTTAAGTGATTTTGGTTCAGTAATACTATTAAAAAATCCTTTCAGAGAGAAGTTCTATATACTTTATGATATTAATTAATAAATTACATTAAAAGAGAATATTATTTATTCCTTTTTAGTTCGGCTTGTTAAGAATGTATTTTTATTACATTTTATTACAATATTTATGTAAACAATTATTTGTTACTTGTAAACAATTATTAAATTATATATATCAAATAGTAAATCGTGTTTTTCATTTATGTAAGATAAGTATCGTATTATTTGTAATTATTATCGTATTATTAATGAAACAAAAGAATTTTATCTTTCTTCCTCAAAATCTGGTAAACAGTTTGACTGATATAGTATTGTAATGTGAACAGTTCATGACTAAAAAACTGAGAGAAAATTGGTATGTATTCTAACTTTTACAATAAAACTATAGCAATTACTGTTTTGTAATTTATTTTAAATACATTTAAATTTTAATTAACACTTTACTGAACAAAACTTACAAGGAGCAAATGATTCCTTAAACGTCCATATTTTTTCGAGGGCCGTTATCACCGGTGCGCACCTACAACATTAAACGTGATCTCGAAATAATTAGCTGAGTGCGAGCGCGGCAGGCGGCAAGGTGTTAAAGTACGGACATAGCCGCCGCTGTAGGTACGGCTCAGGGCGGGCGGAAGCTGCGACGCATCCCGCCCTGGCTGCAGTCGGCCGCCCCCCGCCGCGCCGGGCCGCCACCCCGCGCCGCCCCGCCGCCCCGCGCCGGCGCTCAGAGCGCGTGCGCTCGCCGGCCGGCGACTCAGTTCAGCACCGCGCCGCGACACAGACACACGTGTGCGTTTTACATGACAACACGCGGCGTTTGAAACGATCGAACGCACCCCAATTTTTATTAGTACCAGTGACACGAGAGGGCAACCTCTCACAATTCTGACACAATTGCTTCTCAAGTGGAAATGCCTTCAAGCCTTTTCGGAGACCTGGGAGGTGGCGGCGGCATGGTAGAAGATGGGCGCGCGTTTCAGCTGGCGCTAGAACTTAGCATGCTAAGCCTGGGCGAGAGTTTACCCACCAGCAACCCTCTCGCGAGTCCGCTCGGGTTTGCGCCGCCACCGGAGGACCGCGCCAAGAAATCACAGAACATGACAGAGTGCGTGCCGGTGCCCTCTTCGGAACACGTCGCTGAGATCGTCGGTAGACAAGGTACGGATAAATATTGCACCGCTGTTAGGGCCAGGCATGCTTGTTGTGGTGCGGCGCCCGCGAGCGCGCCACTCGCAGCAACGAACAGCTGTAGAGGTTATTCGGTGTCACGTCAGACGGAGGGCGAAAATTCGCAAACGGGCAGCGCCACCCTTATATAAGGGCGCACGTGCCGCACCGGCGAGCTTGTAGGTTATGTTCGATCACAACCAACACCCAGCGACACGGCTCCGTGCGAAATATTCACATTCCAGTTAAAATAACGTCGAGCACGCATTGTTTTTGTTTGGTCACCGTCGATATTTTTGTTGCGCTTTCGATGTCCGCACTAGCTACTCGCTGATATGACGTGTAATTAGATGTATGTAAATCCTTCGTTCTGTAGAGTAGAATGTCTTTACGTAGTTTTACTTAGCAACGTCTTCGTGTGCTCTGAAAGCTCAGATAACGTGTCGGGCTCACGCGCGAGGCTACGTTCGCCCTCTTCTGTTTGTTTTTTTGAAATTATAACGACCTTAAGTAGAAGATTACCTGACATTATAATAGTTTTAAATTGTTAGAGATATTATACGTCTACACAAACAAACAAACAACAACCCATAATGTCCCACTGCTGGGCTCGGGTCTCCTCTCAGGAGAGGGTTAAGGCCATACGTCCCCACGCTGGCCAAGTGCGGGTTGGGGACTGGCAAGAATACGTTGTGGCTACGTAAATCTTGCCGTTGGATGTTTGTTTTAAGCCGCCCGAAGGCCTCCAACTAAGCTTCACGACTGTTATCGTATGATAACAACCGGGACCGACTGCTTAACGTGACCTCCGAATCACGGAGACGCTCATGGTAACATGCCACCAGCGGTCACCCATCCAGGTACTGACCGCGCCATCGTTGCTTACCCTCGATGATTGTTTCTAATCACCGAGTGCAACTGGGCTATGAGCGCCTCATACGTCTACACGCTGGTAACTTTTCCAATTTCGTCAAAATTAATATCTACCTACAATCGTAAAAAAGTACGTTTTATAATATTTTCTAATGAGCTTAAAGTCATAAAACAAACAAATCCCTCTCGATATTATACCTACAAAATGTAAGTTACCAGATTGTAGTGCCATTTCTCGGTATTATGTCTTCCCAATTGTCAAAACCAAAAAAAGCTGTCTCTGGTTCTAATTAAAAGGTACCCATTTGACAAAAAAAACCATACCCAAGGGTCCTCTTTTTTCTAAGGGTTGAGCAAAAAATACCGACAAAGTGAGACCGTTAGCCCTTACAGCAAAGATTCCTTAAATCTGAGAGCGCTCTGCAAGGAATCAATTATCTGTGATATCTTGGCAAACCACGGTTTAATGACACAGGTAGTTTAACAATGGTGAACAACTCTCCTAAATCGCTTTAAAAATGGAATCAACTTTTTTTTTATTAAATGCCGCTCCTTTTCTTAGACGAGTGTTTTTTTTTTACAAAATTTTAGGTATTAATGAAAATATTACGTGAAATATGTGAGTCGATGTTACTAACCAGAGATAAAAAATAGTCTGTTTTGTATTCATTATGTTTATTTTGATACCTATTTGACACTAGAACTGCGCACCTACTTAGTTAATTATTGTTAGAATTCAGATTACGTAGTTTTTACAACCTATTAGCCTTCACTGTTTTTGTGTAAATACAATGTAGGTATTAAGTATTATAATTAATCGAATTACCCGCGTAAATGAAAAAAACATATTAATGTCAATAACTTTTTAAATCATAATGAAAATGAAACCTATTTTGAAAGATATTAATCAAAACATCATAATTTATTATTTACCTACTTTTCTAGTTTCGAGACTTACAGCGAAATTAAAATTTGTATTTTTACTTTGAGATGTTTTTCACGAAACAGTATAAAAAATTACACACAAAGTTTTATATCCATAGCTATCGAACATAATAAAATGCCAAGTGCAATAACTTAAGTTTAATTAAAGTAACTTTTAAGTACTCTAACAAATTAATGGATATAATATAATGTTATCTATAATTATACAATAATAACTTTCGCAGTATAAATAAAAAAATAAATCGGATCAGTAATTTTAGAGTTACGATAACACTAATAAACAAACATCGTAATCTTCGCATCTTGGTTATAAAATTTATGTTATTTAATCGATTTAAAAGGAACGTTGCTTCTGCCAGCTGATTTTCTTATTCTGTGAGTAACGCTTTTAAATAAATCTACCCTCATTATTGTAACAGTTTTGCCTGTCATGATTAATGGACCAACCTCTATATTAATAAAAAAAAATATTAAACACCTCATTTGTCGAATTGTATCAATAAAATGTATAATTTGTTGACGCTAAATTGGTCATATTTATTTATTAAAATTTATTTTAAAATTATCCTTATCCAGATGGTAGCCATTATGTAGTTATAGTTAGTTTAAATATAGTTTTTTTTAGTTTGTGACTTCGTAAGACGATGTTACGAAATCAGTGAAGCAACTTGGTTTATTCAATTAATTGTTTTGCCACCTTTAAAATTTAAGATTGTCGTCCTAAATCCATTAACAATGTATTATATAGACGCATTTATCTAAAATGCTAACAAATTGTTAAAGTTAAAAAGAGGGTGTCATGTATATTATTATGAAATCAATCCATAGAATAAAATCTATGTATATAAAAAAAGAGGAAGGTAACTGACTGACTAAGATACCCAGAGATCAACGCACAGCCTAAACCGCTGAACCTAGAATCAAGAAATTCTGCATATAGGTTCTTTACATAACGTAAGTGAGCACTAAGAAAGGAATTTCAGAAATACAACTCCTTAGGAGGTAAAATAGGGGATAAAAATATCTACTTCTGCGCGAACGAAATGCAAAAGCACGTCAACCATATTCTTTAATTTAATCAAAGACAACAACTATTCATCAAATGATTGATAGAAGTGTGTCTATATCAAAAAGAACCATTTCAACATTCACTTTAATAGCCTAGAGTATCTCAATATAGATGTAAAACTAATAACAATAATAACACATGAAACAAAACGCTGTAGCTATTTTGATCCGACTCGTTTAGTAGGCTCTGGAACCTTCTCTAAAGACGTAGAACGAAACAATAATACTTATACATGTATATATATTGGAGTATAGATGGCTCTTGTATTTCCAGCCTCAGAAACTGGTAAAATGGGAGCAAAAAAAAGGCAGCTGTTTCACTTGCGACTCTGTCGAAGTAACGTGTATACCCGTCCCTTTGAGAGGACGGTCGATGCGTTTCGCACGGTGTACACTCGCCTTTACTACTCGCCTCCCTTTTGTTATAGATTTATGTCCTTGCATTGACTAAGAAAGATTTTGTATATTTTTTGTTGAATGTTTTTATTACTTGCCCGACTTATTACCAGAAATGGTTTTCTTGGAACATTTAGTTTGTTACGTCGATGTATTGTTGAACAAAGGACTGGGTCCTTTGCTAATATGTAGTCCTTGTAATATGGAGTTAATGTCTCGAGTGGGAGAAACTTAGTTAGTCTTAACCTCGTAAAAGTCGTTTGCACGTTAGAGTCGAGGTCAAGGTTGGGTCAAGGACATGGCTTTAGAATATTGTTTACAATAAACCCTTGATAACGTTAATAAAATATAATATTTACAGAAGAAAAACCGCAAGGCACGACTTATCAAGAACATTTTCGGTCAGAATATAATATAAGTATATATTGTATTATTCAATTATCCACTGAAACACTTGTAACAACTTATTTCTCATTACATTCGAACAAGTTACACGTATTATTTGTTTTAAACCACTCATAATTATAAAGGGTCCATTTTGGCATGTAATTTTTCATTCTAGAATAAAATCTATAACAAATCATTGTAGATGCGCAGGCGCATCAAGATTAGGACAGAAAATTTCAACAAAAATACAAAACAGATCATTGTTTTTATTTAAAAAGGCAACGAACTACAGCCTTTCAAACACCGCATTGTAACAACGAGGTTCAGTATGGAAAACACCAAAATTATACCTAAACGAATGTTTTTTAATAAACTTCTGAAGATATAATTAGGAACCCACTTACTGCGATAAGGTGGCATCGAGTCTTTCCAAACGCTTGTTGTATTTAGGGCGTTACGTTTCGTTTGCTCCGTTTATTCCGATGGTTTTGCGATAAAAATTAAATAAAAACGTAACTTCGTAGTAACTTTGAGAAGATAGTTGATGTTTTTGGTATAATTTTATGTGCATTTGTAAAAGTTTAGGTGTTATTGCATCATGTCCTTATTTTAATAGCGATTAGAGATAAAACATGTTAGTTTCGTAAGCCCTAATTTGTTTTAAGGAACTTATTCACTACAAATTCAAAATGTTAGTAAAATAGCAGGTAAAAAGGGATTCGCGATCAAACCGAATAAAATCTCAACTCAAAAATAGGCAAGTTCAGGTTAAAAAAAAATACAATGGCCAGTAATCCAATACTGAAATATTCGTACTTGGAATTTATTTCGGACGAACGAGCTTGTATTGAAAAATCTTCTATAGATATTTAATATTATTTTTAAAAACTCACTGTACTGGAAGCTTTATTGGAGTTTGAGCGTATTTTCTTTGAGGGCGAACAATTTTATTTTTAGTTTGTTATCAGCATTTGTATGATCTGCAAATATTTGTTTCGGAGTTTGGGTGTTTTCTATGTATAATATGTATGTATTTACAAAAAAAAAGTATATAAGTATTAATATTAGTTACCTAGTACCCATAGTACAAGCTCTGCTTAGTTTGGGACTAGATGGCGTTGTGTGTTAAAATGTCTGAACATATTTATTTTATTTATTTATTTAATTTTTATTTGTATTATTTTTCGTTCTAAATTTAAACAGATTTATCAATTATTTTTTTATCAGCACTTTTCTCTGCACAGGTATAAGTTAGCTTTGCTTAATATTAGTGACCTTTCAGCAATTTGACTGGGATATTCGACCTTCCTTATTTAGTATGACTACCACATAAAGTTTATGCAGAACAAAGAAGGCAAAAATAGTATTCCATGGATGGCTCCATACTATTGTCTATTGTAAATTCGTGTCAAAACCTAATACGACCTTTAAACAACGCACTTTTCATATGGTGTGAATATTAAATGAGTATATCCATTTATCAATTTTATACATTTTGAACCTTACAGGCATTGTAATAAAATGTCTAAGAGTGAGACATGTTTGTTTGTACCAATGACATCTGGTTAAGACAACGCAATATACCAAAAGGAGGTTGTTTAAAATTCTCGCGTTTACGCACGGACACGTCATGACGTCACGTCCGGTTGTCGACTCGTGTCGGCGACTATCGATACGATTGTCGATGAATGTCGCGATGTCGATGTCGATCGGACCTCCTGTCGGCGCGTTTGTTGTTTTGATTTGTAGTGGCGCGTCGAACAATGTTTTTGCATCTGTAATCCACCGTATATTGAGATGCAGTGTCTGATATACAAGCATTCCCGATACCATTGTTTTTGTTCGCGTTTTAACTTTTCATTTCCGAGTTACATCAGTGATATGACAACTGTTTGTAGTTGAAACAGAATTAGTTCCACATCAGACACCGAGCATTAGATGTAACAAATAACAACTAAGTTCCCAAATCGTCTCGATGAGTAATTCATCCCTGTTCGTCACGAGCCGGTTCCAGTGACGACTCGAGACCGGTTCCACATCAATGACTCCTACCCCACGCCGCCGCTGTCTGCTCCTTCGTACTTGTAATCTTTTTAAGAATACTCTCGATTTTGACGTTACCAATGTTTTCTGTGCTCGCAGTAGATTACACCACGTCACTGTTGAAAGTTAACTATTTTTTGAGATCCATTCTTCAATTGCTATATTGAAATTCTCACAAAACACTAAGCGGTATTGAGAAAGGGTTCGTGTAATATTTGATATCAAATCACTACAATTTTTGTATATAAGTGAAAGAGAAAACAATCTCGTAAAGCACACGTGCGAGTGGAATGTACTTAGATCGGAACGACTAGTGAACGCCAATCGGCAAGATTCGCAATGTGGCTCGGCGCGTTCCGGTCGACGCCACCGTACTCAGGGTCAAGGCTTCGGCTCCTGCACTCTGCTGCACGCCTGGTGAACGCACTCACCCAACAAATGTCTTGCACTAGCGGAAATAGGAGTTGGACGTTAAAAGGGAAACTGATATCGAGCCATCGTACCTTTCTAACAAATAATAATATAAATTATATTCTCGTATGGCACTTCTGGCAAACGAAGTAAATGTAACTCATTTAAAACGAAGTCTAACCCATTTCTAATCTTTACGCTCAAAACTTATTAAACAATAACACTCTGGGTGGGGTGACCTAATAAACGTCAATTTCGTTTTTAAATTACTGAACGATCGCTAAATTGGTTGTTATTCGGTTAACTGATATAACTTTAACCAGATTACATAAATCTTCTATTCGATGACAATTTTTGAATGAAACTACTCGGGCTGTAAAAAATAAACAAGCATGTGTCTCGCCGTTGCTTGCCAAGACGTCCCGAAATTCTTGGGCCCCATTTTTTGTGTACCTTGACAGATGCATTCTGGGACGCCGCTAACCGCATCTTGCATCCTTATCGCTCATTCGGAAATAAAATCTACGGCTGTATGAGTTGTGTATATCTACTACGTCGAATTCGAGGGTTATTTTAAGGTGCATTTCTCCGTCCTTGTCGCTCAAAGTGGCGCCACGGCCGCGGGAAGCTAAAGCCGAGCCCGAACTAACTCGCTCCTGTTTGTATTGCGCACGTCCACCAACAGCATTCTTAAACATGGTTACTTTTTGTTTTTGAAAGCGAGCACTAACTAGCGGTCAAGCGGTCGCTCACTCTAGCGATAACGCAACGATCTAAAATTCATTTAAATCATCGAGTTGCGAAAGAACAGCGTGACGTCACGGTGCGACGGCACCCCCACGTCTGCGAAACTTAGGGACCCTAATGAATGACTTCCTAATTGCCGCGGCAGCACGAATAAACCCGTAATCCGGCGCGAAAACAGCTTCTTCGTTTAATTGTAGACCTTGAGCTGTTTTGTTTCTGAGCTTGAAATCGAATGTCAGACTTCTCGCAACATGTACTCCTGGGCGAGAGTGGCTGCTATTGGATCACAAAGCCGCAAGTGACATGACATGCCGATTAAAATGGGCTCTTATATCGTCTGCTTCTAGTGCCATTTCAGATTGATGAGTCCCGAAATGATATGGTTACAGAATTACACTGATCAGGGATTGCGTTATAGAGCGACAAGTCGATATGCTCCCGCACTAATGTTGACAACAATCCATCTCTGGCTGTCAGCCGGCGCCGCGAATCAGACTCACTCCCATTTCGATTAACTCTTCATTCAGGGCTAGTAAATAAGCGATCATCTCGCGGGTGACTTCCATTATTCCGTGTCGACTCTTCGCGGTTATTCTCCAAGAGAACTATGCGATGGCATTTTCTGACCGAGATTAATTTATTTATTACGGACTACATTATTGTTGAAAAATAAAAACGAGCTTGGGTTTTTTCTTGTAAAGGTCTAATGACAGGATATGATGTTAATGTCTTGGAGTCAAAGTACTAGGAGCGCAGATGTGCGAAGTGTTGTCGCCATGAAGAATTGTTCCGTTCTACCTAGTAACAACGCATGTGCGGGACCGTGAACATGTAGAATCATCAGCTTACTCCAAACAGATTAATATTAAGTAGGTATAATACGTCATTTGAAACGAATTCATTATTGAGTTGTTATCGTTCGACAACTGTAACCTTAAAAGGTTTAAAACTTTGTGAATTATTTTTCACTTTTTATAAACAGCGATGGTAGCAAATAAGTTGTGGCTTTATTAAAGGGCAAGAAACAACCAAGGACGCTAATATTCGAAATAACTAATCTCTATAAACGAAACGCACGCTCACAAAACATCAAATTTAATTAATACCCTAGATTTTAATATGTATAAAAACACCTTAATAAGGCATATTTCTTGTAAATTTAATAAATTATCGTTACACGGAATTCTTGGCAGTAATCGTTACAAGCACATCTGCTAACCGCCTTGCGGTGCGCGCTTCACCTGCCTCGCCCGTCTTCCTATAGTGTAGATAACTGTCACGGCTATCAGCTTGGAATTAACGGTGTGTTAACTAAAAGTGGTTTAAACACTACACTCTTGACTTTAATTTGTAGGAAGCATGCTTACGCAACTAGTTCTCTGCTTTCTAAGAACTGGTTGGTGAAGGTATTCTTCAGGAAATTAGGAGACGCATATTGATTGCATGTCTCACTGTGTCGTGCCTGTTCTAGGGAATTTGGGACTCGGAGGTAGTAGCTCTGCCTTCTACCGATGGTTTTATAATGGTGATGTTATCTTAAAAGCTTATGTAGTAAATAAAAGTATCTTAAATTTAGAGTAATATCTTGTGTAGAAAACATTGAGATAAAATTTAGAAATTCCATTATCATCAGTCATAGCAGTCCACTTACGAACTTACACGACTCTCTGTTCGATCCTTGACTTCTCACGTGATCCTTCTTTTCAATATTATAGTTACTGGCACGTAACTTGGCCAGATTTTGACGTAGTACACTTAGTGCAACAAATTAAAACAAACGGAAGTCAAAGTGTAGTCGACTGACGCTCCAATCGCTTGCTCAAAACGATTCTACTACAATCCCTTTTTTTTTTACGTGGTGGAATGCCTTTACGCACTTCGCTCCCCCCGCGGGGGCAGGGGGTTCGCTTTGTGTGGGACTTCTGACTGACTCGCCAGACTACCCACTAAACCACCACGGTGTGCCACTCTGCGCCTGAGACGGGAGAGATCCGGGAACCGCTTTCTTACGCCATCCGGACCCTTCTACTACAATCCCTCCATCAACCAAAGATACCTATAAAACTACTTCTGCGCATCTAACGAATCTGGCCAAGTTACGTGCCAATCTCTGTAACATTCGCAATAGATATATCTGGCCAAATTAATAAAGCAAATACGACCTTAACACAATGCAATAAGGTCTTCTTATTTCCTTTTACATGGCATACACACTTGGTCGCGTGTGGCTTATAATAAAAAAAAACATAAATTAGGCAGGTGCAGTTCGATAAAAAGCATCCATATTTTCTGTTGAATGACGATTTTGTTACATTTTTACCTTAATTGTCTCGAATCTCACAAATTCGTCTTTGGTAGATTAGCTTTACAGTAATATCACTAATTACTAGATACGTTATTTTTGTAGAAATTTTAATTGGACGAACGTGGGTATCGATTAGTTTTACCTGTCGATCACAATCGATCCGATATTAATCGGATGATCCGTAGCATGAAGCGCCATAAAAGTCAATTAGTAGAATTTTGAATGTTGACAGCTGTCAAAAATGACATTTACAAATTATCACTTCTGCCCTACCATTGTTTTAAACTTGCGTTATCTTTATTTGTTATACTGTACGTTTTTAACCCCCGACGCAAAAAGAGGGGTGTTATAAGTTTGACGTCGATGTCTGTTTATCTGTGTGTGTGTCTGTATGTGGCATCGTACCTCCGAAAGGCATGGACAGATTTCGATGCTGTTTTTCATTTGAAAGCCAGTTTCCTTGCGGTGGTTCTTAGCTATGTTTAGTTAATATCTCTTAAATTACCCACCAAATCAAATGATGAAACAAGAAGAAGAGAAGTATAGAAAGAGAACTGCAAAGCGTATTCAGGATTTTCTATCTGGGAAAGCTTTATGGCAGCCAGAGCTCCAGAAAAGATTGACTACACCGATGTGTTATACCGATACAACCAATAAAATAACAATAATTAGAAAATTCCATTTATTATAAAAGAATGCCTCGTATAAATTTATTTAAATTAACGAGTTAATTAGTAAGTTATTTTGTTAATGTTAGCGTACGACGCTCATTAATGACTACATACGCTTATTGCTGTGGTGCTGGCGGGTGCGCTTTCGATACTAACATGATTGTGGTCCTAAGTAGAGCTAACCTTATTAAACATCCTGTTTTCCTGCAATGAGAATTTTAACGAGAATTTCATTTTTTTTGTGTAAAATTCATTTTTAACCCCCGACGCAAAAAGAGGGATGTTATAAGTTTGACGTCTATGTCTGTGTCTGTGTGTATGTCTGTGGCATCATAGCTCTCAAACGATGGATCGATTTTGATACGGGTTTTTTCATTTGAAAGTCAGTCTCATTGCGGTAGTTCCGAGGTATTTTTGGTAAATATCGGTAATACCTAACAATGGTAACTAAATACAGTCAGTAACACTTGTCTACTTAGACCAGAGAAAACATCTTCCACAATTATTTATTTTGTTTTATTAACTTCAGGAAATAAAGTTATACAAATACCTTGAAAAAGTAATTAATATTTCAATTCGTTAATAGTTCCTTCATACAATATGTTTTTACAGAAACATTTTGACTATATTAATAAAAAAACTGTTTTTCTACCTACACTCCATTCTCTTGCACAGTTTAATCTTCACACAATAATTAATAACAATTATGGCTTCTAAAATATTCCAAACCCTATTTGGAGACATCTGTATCTAAACTTAATCATGATTTATTAAAAAAAAACATTGACAGTTATACGTTAGTATGTTTGATCGTAAACGCACTTAACACACATGTCATCAGCTACAAGAACCTGTTTTATATTATATTCCAATAACACGCTCATATGTTATTTGAATTGAAATTAATATGTTACAACTTTGTTCTGTTAGAAGAGCTGTTTGAGCTACTTAAGCGAGCTTTTATAAAATTTTAACTCGTTCATACCTATTACACCTTTTTCGTTAACCGTCTCGAGTCCCGGGCCATCGCTATACAATAAAATTTTATTAAAACGGGTAACAACAAAGCACCGTCTGCTACAACCGACAAACATTGGCAGCTGCGTTTTCCGTTTTGAAACTGTGTGCGTGCGACCGTCGCGGCCAACGGTCGAAACACACGCTACCACCGTTTACTGTTGACATCTAACAGCTCCTTGCCACAATGTTATGGCTCTGACGACCTCCTAATGAAGTATGAGCGCCTGGTATTTAAGATATCATAGTCAGCCATACATTCTTGCTTATTAAACCGATTGTGGGACATATTTTAATAGTAGTAGTAGAGTAAAGATGAACGAATACTCGGTTTTGCAGTATCATTAAACAGTTTTACAATTAAACAATTATTATTATTTTTAATAAAGTTTGTTAAAATTTTGTTTTGATCGTAAATCTCTCATGAAGTCTTTTAATATAGCTTGATTGGTTTTTTTTATCAAACTAGAAGTTTTTTTTTTATTATTGATGAGTAAGTTCGACGTGTGTTTACTTATACATCTAGGTAACGGTATCATACAACGTTGTTTTTTACCAATTTCAAGCCAAACGAGCGACTTGTAAGTTTACGCACGTATCAAGAACCAATGACAATACAGCGCTTTAAAACGAAGATTTTAATAATAAATTTGTTTATTTTATTTTGTTTTTAACTTTACTAATTCTTTAAAATATAATAAACTATTGCACTTTATATCACTGCTGAACGAACTATTAATGTTTTTACTTTCATTTTCTTTCTGGCAATAAGGGATGTTCGAAAACTATTAATAAACTGTAAAAGCTAGCTACTACCAAAACATCATAAGCATAGACAGGTTTAACCAATTTTAAATGTAACGTCCTTGGTTCGGTGATCCCTTTCAGCGGAGCGCCCCACGTGAACTGGGACGAACAAATGTTCAACAATCGACGCAACTATCGCTGTTATATCTAGCTGTATTTTAATATTTATACTCGGAATTATGTTGTAAGACTTCCTATGAATCATTTTATTGGTGACGTATTGCGTATTTGTTAGTAGCTACGGACGCAGGGGTTATCGCTCGTCTATCACAATAAGCGGGAATTTATAACTTAATGTGAATACACTTCGCAGGCGGATGACAGGAGTCAGCAGAGACACAAAACGACAGCATCGAACTCAAGGACCGATCGGGACCGGCCATTGTGAATGAGATGACAATTTTAACGCCCAGTAAATTCATATCAAAGCTTTGTCTCGGGACGAAATGAATGTTATGCCCAAACAATAAACGAATTCTTATCTATTGCACCTTTGAAATAGTAAATGATTTAACACTTCCTACAAAAGGGCTTTGTCAGAAATGTAACTGTATCTTAAAGTGACCACCGAAAAAAAGGTCCTTATGGGTTGAGACCGGGCGCTTTGAATTCCCTTGAAGGGTCTACCTGCTCGTGTGGCGGTTACCTGCTCACTAATCGCGCTTATACCACCGACTGGCGAGAAATTAAATGCACGTTTCAATTGAGATTTACTGGTTTTGAGTTCATTATTGACGCATTTGTGCGTGTTTGTTTGGCGACGCGTGGGGTTAGCGGGCTCGGTGAAAACGACCTGCGTCTGTAAGCGAGGGCACGACGATGAATTTCTGTGTATTCAAAGGATTCAAAGGACTGCTAACCTATACTGATAAAATATTACTACATGTGTAGACACATAGAACATTAAAATACTTTGTTTCAATCTATATCCGTATAAAATAATTAGATTGGAGGTATAAAGCACAGGTACCAGGATTGCAGTCATTAAAAGAGTTCTAGTTTTGAAAGAATAGTACACATAGTGGGTGGCGAACTCTCAGCATGTAAACCGATATTTCCCTCGTGAAAATGTGTTCAATAGCCGGTGTCGTATTGCCCCGCCGCTCGATGCGTGTTCAGCCTTTAGATTTTCGTCTCGCATGCCGGTACATTATTTCGCGTCGTTAATTATTGTGTACACCACTTTTTGTACTCCGACACACATAAGCCACCTGTCGGTATCGGAGGTTGTTGTAATTAAAGACTGCGCTAGAACTCGCTCGATAAAAGACGTTCCTCCGGTCGGTCCAGTCTATACAAGTTCACCTTCAATAACAACATATTAAATAGTTTGACGGTATGTACATTTGTAGCATATTAATCTGTAATCCGTTTCGAAAGAAATTCCATTTGTTTAGACTTTCATCGATCGCGAGGCGGCACGAAGTTTTGGTCGGTTGTTCCCAAGAGTCGATGCAGCTGGCGGAAAGGCGCCATCTGCCGAACAGTGCTCCGGAAACGCAAATTTATTTTGTTTTTTTTTTTAAAATCTGTATTGGTACGTTCGATTCAGAAAAGGTGCCTAACATTATAAGGGTACAGCGTATCACAGTTTGTGGTAAAAGTTCACAGGCGCGTGCCCGTTTCGCTCGTGATTCTGAATATATTAAAAATAAAATCGAACCTTAAACTCACATAAAAATGAAACGATTAGTTTATTCACGCTAATAAATTTAAGGGGTCAAAACACCGCCAGTTGTTAAAACCTCCAGGAAAATAACTCAAGCGTCGAAAATGAATTTTTGATGGTTTTGTGAAATAACGAACAGTATTGACACGTGTTGGTCGTAGATTCATTTTTATATTTTTATGGTTTTATTGGTATTAAAAAACATTTGTAATACATAATTGTTCCTACTCATCAATTAGACGGCCTAAATCTATACATTAGTTAAATGCACATTTTTTCTTGCTCCATATTCTTCATATTTGTCTTGAACACAGTAAGATATAAATAAAACTTTGTCAATGATCTTACTCAAAAATAGTTTATTTGTGTCACATTTGTGGAAGAGTAGTTTATTTTTAAATAAGGCACTTCCGCACAAAAAATAGTCAATTAGTGGCGCTTTTGGGGTTGCACCTGCCGCCCAAGTTTTTGCCCTTGTAACATAGTCCTTCATCCCCGCATCGGCACACATTAGATACTCACAAAAAACGCATTTTTTATTATAAAAGTTTTCGAGAAGCTTCCATGTTTGTTAGAAAAAGGAAATCTGAATACATCGAAATTATCTCAAAAGTGGGTTTAACAGAATGGATGTTACAATTGCAGTGGTCCAACTGAGGCTACAACCAAACTTCACGGAGACACGAAACCTCAGAGAAGATCGAGTGTAACAAAAAAGTTTAGCTTTATTCAATACGCCAATATGAATCCAGTGTCTTATTGGAAATTTAGTTTGATTGGTCAATCCTGGTGATATTCTCAATGGCGTTAAAAATCACGCACCTATTTTGCTAGTAAGTAAAAATTTAAACGTCAATTCTCACAGAAAAAATGGGAGTAGAAATTTTTTTTAGCAATATGAAAGAGGAATGAGAGCCTTGTATGTATAAATATATATATATATATATAGTTACCATTCCTCTCCTTTCTCCCACTCCTCCTTCTCGATGAAAGCTATAATCATATGAATATATATAGCAATTCTTCCTTACATATGTACTAAAATACCATTATATTTATCTCGTATCACTTTAAGAAGCTATGAAAGCTCGATTTTCTTATAAGAAATCTTCCTTTAAGAAAATTTTCTTATAAGAAAATCGTTCGTTGCAACAAGTACAGGAGCAAAATTGAACACGAAACATTATATTACAGTCGGGTTCTTACATTAAAATAATTTTAAATTGGCCAATTGCATCCATCACGAGCCTCCTTACAATCATTTACATAGCAATTGACACCCGGGGCATGGCATTCGCCTTTATTTCCGTCAATTGAAAAAAAAACGCCTCCGATGCATCCTGTAGTCACGCACGCTCGCACAGCTCCGTAATTTGAACTTCTGAATGTAATTGAAAAAATGTCTCGGCTGAAAGGACTGGCATACGACCGCCTCGACGACTGACCAAAACAATAGCCGAGTAATGACAGAGATCAACAACAGACTGTGTTCAGTTCATATTGAGGTATTGAAGTACACGTCTCGATAATTACCATATTAAATAACCTATAAAACGATTATACCACGCGCCGGCGGACGACGTGTGCTGCGTTCGAAAAGCGAGAGCCGCGGGGTGGCATTCCGCAGTAATAGTCCTTAGAATCGAGCCAGACGATGCACCCACATCCTTTCGCGACAATCGATTTTGGAGCCGCACGAACCGGCCTAGTCACTGTTTTTACATCGATGCCAAACGATAGCTCCTGGTTATCAGAAGCAACACGCTAATGCAACATGACAACGCAATTGGTGCTAAGCAATACCCAAAAAGTGGGATTGCTTTTACACGTTTAAAATTATAAAGGAATTTCTTGTAAAAGGTATTGTAGGCTGGATATGGCTGGCTGGTGGATATGCTTCAATTAAAGTCTGTTGGGTTTATTTAATTAAGTAAGCAGGTAGATCAGAGCCCGTTCTAAACAATGGTCTGGGCCACGATGGTATCGCGATGTGGCTCCTCTCGCCATAACTAAACGTATGCTAAATTGCCAACCTTTCCGCTGGCGGTATTGAACAACAATTTTATTATAATTGGCAACGCGGTCAACGATTCTTGGAAATTGGCTTTTTTCTTCCTTTATTTCCAACATTTAACCGATCTTGTTTTTGCGCCGGAATCGTTCGAATGTACCTTTGTTCTCTGCCATATTGTTTTAATGTCGAACAGTTGGCAAGGAAACAACGAAAGTGGGTGAAAGTAAGCGCTTGATCTATTGTTAAGTAATTAGCAGATAAACTATTAGAGGTAGGTTTACAGGTTAGCTCGTGGATACTCTTATAAGAATCTAATACTCTTATAAGAACGAGGTCAAATGATATTTAATGCGTAACTAATCAATGACTATATATATATATATGGGTCACTAAACGTCTTGACGTCTTCAATAGGTTCTGAACGTAGAATAAAACCGCATAGTACCATCAGTGGAAATAAGGGCAATGTAACAGCCACGAGCCACACTTAAAATATATAATTTTTATACAAAACCCACATTGGTTTTTACAATAGTTTTATAATAATGTTATTATCATGCATAATGCATATTATATTGACACTAGGATTTATCGACTTGTTAGAATGAGACGCTGGTAGCAGTGTGAACCCCAAAACTAGTATTAAATATAATGTAATTGGTGGGTTGACACAGAAACACGGTGGACGTAATTAAGGGTGAGAGGGCTAGGTGCCGGTGTGGGAGCCCGAGGGAACGGCCAGCTGACAGGCGCGCAGTCGACCGTGAATAGACAGGAACTACACACATTATAAGCTACTACGAAACATTTTAAAATAAAATATTCCATCTTAATTTTGTATTTTTGACCCAAAAAATCAATTAGTTTGGTGACAAACATAAATCATCAAGTTTTTAATTAATATTAAGAATAACATTTGCAATCGTTTACATTTTGTCCTAAATACAAAGGTAATAAATTATAAAATCGATATTTCAGGTATGTCCGAACAGTCATTAAAATGCCGACGACATTTTTTGACGAAAACCACTGTATATTTTGAGCTAATTCCGTATTCAGTGTATCTCACCGGTTTAGACAAATCGGAGTTTAGCTGCCAGTTTTGTACGACCTTCCTCTCGTCCCTTGTATGTTAATAACATAGGTTAGGACACGGATTTGTGGAATGATTTAGAAGGTCAATATTAAGTGGCGATCCGTGACACGGAGGAGCCGCGAACGTTTGATGTGGCCGGCGTTTCTTCGGACGATTTATTTCACATAAATTTCGGCCTCGAACAAAATGATTCACAATTCATTTAGATGTTTATCGCTTTAAGAAGAAAAACTAATAACGTCATGGTTCTTATACGATATAATGGGAAGGCTCAAAGAGATGGGCATAACTTGATTGAAAACGAGATGTAATAAAGCATTGCGTAAATTACTTCGGCAATAAAGTTTATATTGACTCTTTCTAAATCTGCTTAACATATCCACTTGCGGTTCCTTTAAGTAGCTTATACGTGTGTAGTGATTGCTAGTAACTCTAATGCAGATTTGGAACGGAGTGACAAAACTTACACTTTAGTAATTCCAGTTCACATGAACTTGCACCAACATGTTGGTAGCTGATTCCAGTAGTTTCACATACATCATCGTAAATCCACTCCTAGAATTGTTGACTCATGTTGCAGACCCTATAACCATCCTTGATTAATACACAGAGATAAACTTGTTTAAACTGAACAACAGTATTCAGTGTCTGACAAACAACACAATTCTTCGTGTTTAAGTGTTATGTTTTAACGTAATGAGCTTAAAATACCAAAAGAAAAGTTTCTGTCCCCTACTTGTTTATTCAGGTCAATAAGGACGTCAGCTGCATCCTTGTGGCCACATCTTCGTCTCATTTGGTAACTTCTGAACAAGCTCGATTTCCATTTTCTTCTTTATACAATTATTTTTTGAACTTGAAATAATACAGCACCGTGTTGATGTAGGCTTATCTATATAAATATAGGATATGTATGAACGTCTATTAACGATACAAATCTATAATTTATTCATCAAATAAGTCTCGACATAAGTAGGCAATTGACCTTTTTGCAATGATACCCGCTTTTTTGTATTAAAATCTAATTGAAATACTAACAATAAACATCAAACCAGAGCCTCATTAGAACCGCCCATCACCAATTTGGCACATACGCGCTCTAACTGGACATAAGTACCGAAAAATCGTGAGTCGAGCTTTTTTGTGAAAAATTTTCGTCATCTGCCCCGAGTAAGCCCCAACTCATAGATCAAAGTGTTTTGCCGCTGGTTGACAGATGTTTTGATATTTCGCCGATTATTTTAATGTATGCACGGATGACTTACCGTGCGCTGGTGGCCTGTTTTTTTTTCATCAAAGTTACTTGTAAGTGACTTTGTATCGGTCGCGCTCGATAGCACGGTGGTCTCACAGCACCTGGCGAACGAACCCGGAAAGTAAAATGCCAGTTTTATGTTCTCCGCACCAATAAGTTCGATACCTTTTTGTGTTATTTAAATAAAACTCCACGTCGTTATGTGATGGTCAGCTGAAGACCTAATAAACGAAGGACCCTAATCTAATTAACAAAGTAATCGTTAAGGAACGCGTTCCAAATTTAAATTCAAACGCCACAGAACGATGGTCATGTGATACATTAGAAATTCCAATAATCGTTTACGGTTGGTTTGGGTGTATTTCGACGCGCACTGCACAGGGTTGCCAACCTAATGCCAGTCAGTTCCCAGAGCATTGCACTCTGTTACAAAATAACATAATATTGTCGTCATTCGTGTAGTTTTTTAACGTTTTTCCACAATTAAATATGCATTTTTGATCGACCCCAAACTTATTATCATAAGTAGTTAATTAATTTTTTAAATCGAATCCTTTTAGCGCTTACGTTTTATTTTTTGTTGATATGTCGCAAATGTGTAACAGCCCTCGCTTAATTTATTATGTTTGCGAAACAAATTTGTGTACAAATTAAAATGAGCTAGGTAGATACCACATTAAGATCAGTGTTTATTGGGCTAGCGACACAAGATTCTTTGTGTTGCTTTACGACATCGTCCGTTCCGGCTGCCGGGTGACTTCGGTGACCTAAAGACGACCTATAGCTAACAAAAAGTAAAGGCGCCCATTCACGAGCACGACATCTGGATCAACCTTGAACTAGTTAACTGGGCAGGAATGAATATGCGGGACAGACATGGCAACACTGGGGCGGTGGAAAAAAAGAGCGCCTTTTCGCTGTATCGTTTAGAGTAGACGTATTATTATCTTATTATAATAATATCCTATTATCTCGAGCAGTGAAGTTGCTTGCTATTATTCCTATCTAACTTCGCATCGATCTTTTAAGATCGTGAAGGATATGATAAAGCCGCGGCAGAGGGCGGGCATGCCCTGCAACTCGAAAATAAAACGTGTAAAATTTCATTCGCCGAATGTGTGACGCGATACGAGAACTGTTGATAATATAATATGTAATATTAACTGTTGAAATTTATGGATTTTTTGACTACTTTATTATAATTGCATCGTAAAAAATTTATGGCCAAATATAATTAATATCATGCAACAATCCACGTTACAAATAATACTTAATAAAGTCAAGGTAAATAACATTGTTTTTTGTTAATATCGTCTAGTCTTCATTCTTTTTATTACGTCACTAGTGCACCGATGCACACTCGGGTCACACGCGAACCGTTTGATGTAGGTCCTAATGGCCACAAATCATAATAATCAAGCTTGCCCGAAATGAAAAAAATGCCCATATTAATCTTAATTCCACGTTACCGTAAATAATATTAGGTTTTTTGTGCACAGTGGAGTATGGGAAAACGGTCCGATGAAATATAGCAATATCGCTAACCCTTTTTTATTTAGACATTAATTTGCCAATCGATAAATAAATACCTAAATAAGACTAGGAGAACATGGCCGTTATACACGTAACGAATTAACTCGCCACGCTGTAAATGTATAAATAATTTAAATAAGTAGTTATTTGTACAGTATAATGGCAGGTTTGGTGATTGCCTCTATATCGTATTGTAATTATGAATCATAAACAAAGAGCATCGAGTTTTTGGTGGAAGGAAAAAACTGCCAAAACCTAATCTGTTCACAGCAATTAACCTATCAGGCTTATTTAGTGTTGAAGGCCGCCGATAATAAATGGGTGCTACATATCCTACGTACCTACTGTCAATCTAGTTTTAAACATCAGTAATTATTTGAACAAAACGATACCTGACTGTCGGTGGTCAGTGTTGCCGTACTAGGTCCGCTTTTCATATAAGAAATACGTGCTCTTTTTAAAATTGGTGCCGAACAAAACCATTTAGGTCATGTTTTGGAAGTCTTTTGAAAATATACGGTTATTTGTAATTTCGCACTGAATTGCATGTAAACGATTTACAATGCCTTTGGATGTTGTATGAAATTTTCGTGATTTATTTAAGTGATTTGTATGGAGTGCTGTTGTACTTCTTTCAAAATTATGCAATTTCGTCTGTACTTTCTTCACGTTTCGCTACTTGTTTTCATCGTCAACAATAACAAAAAGAAGAAAGTACCTGGACCTCTCACGTCTCAGTATTAAAGTACATAGACAAACCAGTTCTGCACGGCTCCCACACATGGCTTCCCTATAACACCCTGCGGTAATAACCCGTCTGATAGATCGCTTCATTTGATACTTGTGATGACCACTTTCATTATCATGCAACCCTAGTCACTCACTATATAAAATATTGTTCTTTGTCAATATACAAGCAGTGTGTAAAGTGATTATTTTTCTCGAATTACCTGATTTTATTACCAACATTAAAAAACTTCATGAGGATATCAAACGACTACGAGGCCTTGGCGTCGAACCCACTTCCTTGTGGTTTCCTTTCCATGCCACTAACATTACGAAAGTTCATGTAAATTTAAATGAAATAGCATTACTATCGTGTCCAAATTAAAGATGAAATTGAATTGTCCAAATTGAAGAGAAGCTTTCGCAATGTTATAAAGTTAAAATGGTTTTTCTATTTTCATAATTTTATTTCATGACAAAACTTGGCATGTTACCTAATTATTTTCAGTCATTATTTTGATTTACTTGTATTTTACAAGTAAAATATTATTCAATAAATGGGTACATGCACACCAATATCGCGGCATTACATGCATCCGGCCGCGTTGGGCTTTCGTCTGCCGCGCCGAGCGCAAGCGCCATTGTCCGCCGGATGTCTTGCGGTCACACGTAATTTCACAACCTCTACACTCCCACTGCACTCGTAATGCCCTGGTAAGTAGCAGTTATTGGCGTGAAGAAGGGTCAATGATATATTTTTTACATAAATAAAATATGATATTAATCCTATTAGACTTCAAAAATAACCATGAGCTCAAAGGCCACAGTTGAAGCCTTGATTTAAAAGGACGTTCTAAAGCTACACCTACCTATTACCAAACCTAGTTATTTAAACACAAAAACTTTGTAACTATTAATATGATTAGCTGTAACTAGTTATTATAGTCGGAAAGGTAACATAACTAATTCTTATTTTGAACTCATTGAATCAGAATAACTGCTAATTAGTGTTCTATTAAACTTCACTCCTGGCCCACAATCGAGTACCAGGCGTTTATGACCTTATAGGTGGTAGAATAAGCAGAACCATTGATCGAATTAGCAAGGTCGGTACACCCGAGTTGATTGATTACTGCATCAATCATCTACTTTAAAGTGTTAGCAAACAGAACGGGGTGAGCTCGTCGCGCCGTTAGTACTGCGCGTAGTTTTGACTATATTATTGTATTTGTTTTTACCCTGACCTACCTCGATGTCAGATTGCGTGGGATGCTCCGGCCTTCTATCAGATTTATGTATTTATAAATAACTTTTATCATATACATACATCGGCTAACATCCATTTATTAATAATACAATTTATTTTCTGTAATAAGCTAACATTATGAACTATCGAATAGAACAATAAATACAATCACACGGGTCTTGTATCACTTATGTAATGCGTAATAAATAACGATAATATAATAAAGTTTATTTACATTGACGTCCGTCAGTCATCAATCAGCATAGAGGATTTCTTTCATTTCACTAGAGTCGTTGACTTATTGCTTTTTCTGATAGGTCAACTTGTGATAACAATGTTATTGTACGTACCAAGATTCACTCGTACATTAATTATACAACAATTAGCCTTATCTTCCTGTCTTAGCATTTTATATTCAAAAGAACTTCGTTGCTGTGGGCCATTGTTGTTCCGATTTCGAATTTAAATAAAGAAAAATAAAAAGTGGGGCAGGCAAAAGCAGCACGACCCTATCGTCCTTAGTTTTTTAGCGGTCTAGGTTTAGTAACGGTAAAGCGGGCGTCACATTCGGCACCGGCGGCCGCTGTCATTTCGACAACTAATAACCCCCGCTGGAGTTCATAATTTATAAGGCGGTACATGTGACCGCTTTTTACCTCGTCCGCCGTCCACCGCCGCCGTCTGGGAATCCGCAACAAAGACCGATCGAGATTCCGTTTTGCATTCCTCAAGTATTCGTGTGCGACGAACGACTGCGAATTTAATGTTTTGAAATGCGAATTTGCACTGAATCGATCACTAAGAAAGTCGCGTCCAGAAATCGAATTAATTATCCTTGACTGGATTCCCACGGTTGAGCTTAGTGATTCAGCACTCGGCGCGTACTTCTTGTTACGTATTATATGTTATAGCCGAGCTGATGTTTCATCTCACCTTCGGCGTCATTTTTATTGCGCGTGTCAATTGAAGTGGAAATTCGTAGCCGTGCCTTTGCACGCGAGTGACCCACTTTCGGTACCATAAACAGCCCCATCAAATTTCGTCCCGGCTTTTTCGAGTTAAATGTTGTCGAGATTTCGGTTAAGTTTTGGTTTTTTAGCAACAAGGTCCGTTGCATTCCAGGGTTTATGATCATCTCCCTGACCGACGCCTGACAGAGAGCTCGTAAAAGATCAGATTTTATTTCTTATTGTTCGCCTTTCGCGAAATCTAATTGAAGTCGGTAGGGTACGACTGTAGGAGCGTACGAGCCGTGAGCCCACCGCAGCATTTACGCGTTTTTAATTTTACTGCTCCGAGAGGCTGAATTATGTCCCTTCGAACGATAATGACGACCGGAGTAAGTTCGTTCATTACTTTTTTATACTGCATTAAAGGTTTAAACGGTTTGGGTGAAAATTAGCTTGTCGTTCATAATGTTCTGCGGCGTAGCGTCGCGCGCGCCGCTCGCTCCACTCGACACTTCTATATCTGCAGATACCATAATTATTTTATATCCGAGAGAGGCTTTAATCGGCTGTAACGACGACTTTTATGCGTTCACAATAAAAACACAACGCAAATAATCGAGGCGTGTCTTCAACTCTATTTGTTTCGATTAACTCGCTCCGGGACCCGTTTGGAGGCTACTCACTTTTCCTATACTCTAAGGAGTAGTTCTTTGCGATTTATCGATATACCGTATGTAAATAATTGACATAAATGTATTTAGGCGCGCGGTTGTCTCGTTTACATTGTTCGTCTTCAAGCACCTGTGACATTGTTTTAGGTCAATAGCAATTGGGCCAGAATCTAAACAATGGTGAAAGTTCATCGGTGTGTAGCTAAAAGCTTTCAGTTGACGGATCAAGTTATAAATTGAAAGAACGAATTGTTGAAATAGCTGTGACAAGGCGTCAGCAAAACAATTAGGACTCATAAGACGGGGTCCATATCTATGGTGCGTAGATGCGTATTATAATTTAGTGTTGAGCTCGTGTGTGAGTCACTTTATATTCTCTGTTCGTAGGTGTGCGTCACGCGCCTATCGGAAACGCTAACGGCCGGGACGCGTATTTAAATACACCGTTTCCAGCCCCACCTGACCCCTTACACCACACTGGTTCTTTCATATCTAACATAACTTGTTACGTGTGAAGGTGAGACGGGGGGTCATTGCTAACTGGTGGCACAATAATGCCTACTTCTGACTCGCGTCTCGGTACCCGCGATATGTTATGTAAAGCAAAATATTTTTATATAGAAAGTAGGCAGCTCCTATGACTTACTTCGCATATTAATTAGCAAGAATGTTTATGGGTTAAAGTTGCCATATTGAATAATATAATAATTCACGAATGGCGACACAGGGTTTATTTGAATGCATGTTTCTTGAAATTCAATATTGCAAGAATGAAATATAAATATAGGTTTAGTTCAAAGGAGCAGACCTTCGTTAATATAGCTTTAGCTGAAAGCTTTTTTACCTAGCTATGACCATTGAGATCTACAAACACATGGTGTCGTTAATAAAAGTAAAGTTTAACTCAAATCCAGTCTTCTGTTTTCTAATAGCATGCCTTAAATTTGACTATCCTTATGGACGTCTCATCCCTGTCCTGGACAGGCAGGCAGAGACGATAAAATGCCATTAACCTCGATTCTGTCAGCTTGGTTTATACATTTCTACTTTTTCAAGCGCCTTGTTATGTACATGAAACCAACAACTTAGAGATCGGTTGCTTAGTGATAAGTTGATGGATGTTGGAAGATGTAACAGCATCCTGACCGTTCTTTTGATAGATACAGCTAAGACTTTTTTGATTTACATACTTGAGACTAATGTTAATTAAAAAGTGGCTATGATGGAGGCATATAGTAAAAATTGTGGCTTAACTCCGTATTACTTAAATATTCATAAATGCTCTCGTAAATTGTACCATCAATAACTAATATGTAAATGTTGATTTGTTTTCGAGTGTTTGTAAACTTGACGCACGTCATTAGTTCGATCGTTTACTCGAAACCAGTGGTTTTGTGTTTTGCAACACATGCCATTGTTCTTCTGAATTTTTAGCATATCTCTTGAGATGACGTCTTGCTTCCAAAGTATTAACTTCACTTAACCGACTTTAAAAACTGGAGAAGGTACTCAAATCGAGTAATTTTCTTGTATTTTTGATCTCAGGTGTCCGTCATTTATGAACTGGTTTGCGTTCTGGAATAATCAAATATTTGACATTTGATCCTAATGCCAAATATTTGATTGATGAAAGAAACTACTATCCCTAAAGGTGAAAGCTTATAATTCCTGAATTTTAAAAATATTAAAATAGTACTGATATTTGGAATAGATTTTACCATATATTGTTTCCGTATTAATATCGTGCAGAGCCATGTTATTTTTAATTTAAACAGGTTTAGAAAAACAGTGTTTTAATTGTCGTATTTTTGTCCTCAGGTAAACATCACATGGCTACCCAGAATATCTACATATATGATCTACCTATATAGTATGTATGCACACAATGATACTAAAATACATATACGAGAAAGGTAATCCACGTACCCTAATGCTGTTAGTCATCAATAATCAGAAACTTTAACAAAAAAAACGAATTCAAGAACTAGACTTTCAAATAAAATCAACAATTCATCAAAATCGATTCACCCAGTCGAAAATTATGAGGAAACAAACATAAAAAAATACACTCGAAGTAAATACCTCTTCCTTTTTTGAAGTAGGTTAAAAATATTAAAGAATTAGTTAGCTCAGTTTTTAATTACTACTGATGTTCCTATCTAGTTTTGGAGGGTTTTCCGCTAAGGGGAATTAAGAAGCACCATTATAGGTTGAATTTTGTAATTGAATATTCAACTAATTCCAATAAACCATGTAATTGATATGGGAGAGCCAGTCTTCGGCAGAAATGGCCAGCTCGACCGGAGTGAACCCCGGCCTCATAAAAAACGGGCCCATATTTGGGGGTAATCGCTTACCACCAGGCGATACGTCTGCTATTTTGCCCCCAAATTCCATTAAAAAAAAACATAGAACGGTGTTAGCATTGTATTGTTAGAGGTTTTCTGAAAACTTTAAGATACATACCCATATGGCTTTGGTAGTCATTTAACCTGTTCTTCAAACAATATTGAGAAGCAAAAGAAAATATGAGAGTGTACAAAGTACACGGAATACTTATTTTTAGCGTTATAGCATTGTGCATAAAGTCCATTGTCACGCTGTCTGGACAATTAATTTGTTTATCAGCGTCATCTGGCGAGGTCGACTGCTTTCTTGTACATCTGCCGTATTACAAATAAAACCTGGATTTTGTTGGTGTATTTATAAAGAAGAAAATACAAAATAGACTTAAAAATACATTGCTTTATATGTATATACTTTTGAAGCTATTTGAACTAGTGAAATTACTTGTGGTTTATGGTTAAATTTGCCTCTAAAAAGATGTCATTCGTTACAATGTCTTAAATAACTTTGGTCTGAGCGTCAATTTAGGAAGTGCTTCCTAAACAACACTAAAAATAATTATATAATACATGAAACAGTTAAAGATTCGATAGTCACCAGAAAACCCATGTATATAAAATCAAATACAGTCTGGAATAGTCCTAAAGTCCCTTAAAAAACCTCATGGCCTTACTATGTATCTGATAATGATCCACACGGCAGTCATCACAACTAATAGTGGTTCTCGCGTCAACGTCCATTCACAGCGGCGTGTGGTCGTGTCATTTGGGCAGATTGAAGTGCATACACTGACCTAGCCCACGCGCGTCAAAGCACTTTCTTCTAAACTCAAAATGTAACCGTAACTATGAAGCGGACAATCGTTTCCGGCGCCCGTGACGTCATAAGCCGTCTCGCCGCGCGCCGGTCGCCGCCCTACTACGTAACCTTGGCGGTGAGATGTGCTCGCTCGCGCGCTGAGCCTCGCTCTCCGCTCGCTCCATTCGCGGATACGCCGCCCGCCTCGCCGTCTTCGCTTTCGTTTTCATTGTTCTTTTTTCAAATTATATTTATACTGTAACCCGCGACACACAACGCCGACTTGATAAAGAGTTCATCGATCTACAAATCCTAAAAACCGCAACGGGGTGCGTGTATCGAAAGCTGCTTTATATTCGGCCGGATACAGAAATTATACGTATCCAATACCACTTCGAGAAATAAGAGCAAAATCTCGGGTAATTTTTCACACGATCCACGAGCATAGTTGCCCTAAGCGCGGCGTGCCGGGGTGAGCGAACTCGCAACCTGTAATTTCGGACCGCAAAAGGAACAAAACGCATGGCGATCGGTGATTAAAAACCTTTGTCGGTTCTACTAATATTTATATTATTTTCGCAATGCGTCCGACATTGGCCGACATCTAATTGGTCGCTCGTATATTTGATGTAGGTACCATCGGCGCCGACCACCGACGCTTCATTAGTTTTCCTGGTAGAGAAATCATAAACTACTCATTTTTTATGGTTAACCGTTTATGTCAAAACGTGATCCCGACCGCCGTTGTCCACAGTTCGCCGACAAAGAACTTATGGAAAAATCCGCTTCCTTACATAAGGCTCACGACACTTCTATCACAATACGTTGTTAATAAACACTTCAATGGCCTTAAATATAATGACTAAATTATAAATGAGTGCAGGTGGTATAAGTAACTAGTTTCAACTGGCCAGTGGTACTCTCGATCGGCCCAAGGTCTGGGATATTGAACCTGGCTCGGAGCAACAGCACGACAAGGTTCGCCGCGAAAGAGACGGATGCACTATTACTCATTGTTATGGGGGAAATGTCGCGGCCACACGCGTTGCTCTTCCATTGATTTTCTTCAATGACTAACTAAACTTCCAAGTCCTAATCCGTTCGGTATGCGATGCAAAGCAGCTGCCTGCCGGAGCGATCCCGTAAGCAAGAGGCGCACTTCCTTAAACAAAGTAAGGTACGAGTGAGACGGGACACGTCACGATGTTGCGCTACCGTGTGTGCAACGGAGACGGATATATAGTGACAAGTGCATTCGGCGCTGCGACAGGGACGGCAAAAGTGCATTGCGCTGACGCATCACGATGGTCTATACACTTTCTTGTCTTTTTTTGTGACTACTACCCCCGCAGCTTTCGGTTTCATTGTGTTAACGACGAAGAGAAGTTTGGCTGAATGTCGTTTATGCCAATATTAATCAACAGTGTCGTAATTAAATCTGCCGGTCCGACCGGTCGTCTGCTTGGCATTTATATGTTTCCCACGCGGTTGATGTCATTTTTATTATAAACAGCGGCCTTCGCAGCCGGGATTCCTGTACGCACACCCGTTCCCGGCTCGGGGTCCACTGACCCACTGGCAGTGGCCGGGTTCTGACCGGCGGGAATGAATTTCGCTTCGTCAGCGTCAGAGCTCGTTCCGCACCGGCGACGCTCTCCACTTGAATGAATATCGTTCACAAATAATACTACTGTACGCATAACATAACTTGATCATCGAACAGGAAGCGTTTTAATAAAGGAATACATGCAAATCGAAGGTAAACGTGCTAAGCGTTCATTGGCATTATTAAAAATAAATAATATGGCTTTTGGAATGTTAGCCGGCGTGTCATCTCGCCCTCCCGCCGAGATCGCGTGAACTCTTTATCGGGCGGATACCTCAGCTTACATGTAAGGAAGGAATCAACAAATACGTATTGTCAAATTTAAGCTACGAGTGGCAAGCGACTGGAACCGTCAGCAACCGCTACTGATAAACATTTTCGGGATTGTTACGCAATATTACACAGATACATTGTTCGGTTACCACGTGTCGTGTTATCGCACACATCATCGCTCCTAATATGTAGTAGTAGTTCTCACGACGCCATAACCGAGTGCGTTCACACCCATAAACATCGTGCGCCGTATCGACCGAGTATTTCGATCGCACTGTTGAGTCGCTGCTTATTTACACTTAGCAAACATTCGTCGAGATAAGCCCTGAACGACGTGCCTGTGCTTCCCACATCTGCCGCGACCTTGGCTCCTACAGCCCATTGTGTAACCTCCTTATCAGTCACACTCGCCTGGTACCTCCTGGCGGCCCACCGGCAAATCTCACCGCGTTTTCCGGTCTCGATAAATGTTGGTGTTATCTGGCAGATGCCGCCAGGATAACACCAGAACACGTGTGTTTAGAATCTATAAAAGTAGCTCTAAGTTATGAAAGCATCTTTCACTATCGTTTAGTTTACGATCGTACTAATAAACCCGGCCACGTGGGTCTGACAGCTCTCGTTAACATAATTACGGAGATTTCGGCCGCTCCGACCGGTTTCGGTGTCCCGACTCTTTTAAATTTTACCGTACCCACACTTCTAAATCAATGTTTTGTTTTGGCGAAACCGAAAGTGACATTCGCACTATGATTATAAGAGCGAAGGGTGATAAATATCGCTAAAAAGCACTGTAATAATATGAAATACAAGCAAAACTTTTATGTAGAATGTTGGTTAGGAATAAGGTACTGCTCTGGTAATGAAATCCTGAGCCGATCCACAGGTTGCTTATTAAGAAATTCTCTGTATCAGGTAGTCCTTATAATAAAATGAGACCTTAATATAACTGGACATTTATTCGCTATTAAAAAATATTAAGGAACATGTTTTAATACGCTTAGCTTTTTTTTTAATGAAACATGTTGAGAATACTTGTCCAATTTAAATTTGTGTCATTTAAAGCTTACAAACGGAAATGACAACAAAGAATATGAATAATGTCGCAAATGTTTAGTTTATTTTGGTCAACAGTCAATTACTAAACAGGGTCTCACAGAATACCGGTGTAAACAGGGCATGCGCTGTGTTTCATAGAGTGAGTGAGGGTACCAGAGGCCCAAAACCCATCCATCCCCTTACCCATCCCTCAAAGACCGGCAACGCACTAGTGATGCCTCTGGTCCATCCGGACCATTGCGGGTGTCCATGAGCGACGGTAATCGCTTATCATAAGGCGATACGTCTGCTCGTTTGCTCCCTATCTCATGAAAAATAATAAAAATGATGATAATAAAGTACAGAGACATGTTATTACACAGTTTACCCCTCGAGTTCTTAAACGAAACGTTTTGTTGACATTATAGTTATGAGTCTAGGAGGCGGGGCTGATTTTACTTCAACGCTATCCTTCCGTGAACTTTTATTATTCCGGTTATAAATTAAACTGTACTCGTTAATCGGCCCTTTAATCCGTCAGGGCGTTGACTCCGCTGGCTCACGAGCTGCACCATCAATGGTTCACTTATCCGTGGACGCGGCGCGACGAAAGTAGTAAAACCTAACTAATATAAGTCCTACACATGTTGTTTACGTGTGAAAAGAGCTCGAAGGTGGTCCGCTGAGATCGACTCATGGCCGAGGAATGTGGCCGCATCTCGGGACTCTTGCAGCCTCCGTAGGATAGCGATATCTGCTTTTTTATATCGAATGCCTATCGAGCCTTGTGTCTGTAAAGATGATTATACTCAGACCAAATTCATAGGTCAATGGTAAACCGATAATTTATCATGAACTCAATCGGTTTTTCTTGGTGACGCTATGATTCCTCAAACAGGAATAATTATTTAGATTAGATTTTTTGGTTGTTTTTGATAACAATAATGTTTCTTTCAACGCTAGTTTCTTAGAAAAATGATGCAAAAAGTAACCATTAATTATTCCTTTAGTTTCTTATTTCCATATTTAAGTTCCCGCTAACAATATAAATCAAACACGCGTGAACACATTTTTTTAAATTTTATAGTTTATAGTCCTTCGGTGTTACCCGCGGTTACTGTTGTACCTTTACAAGCGCGGATAACAAGCTGGTCTAAAAAAGTAGCCTAAGTTACTCCTTATTACATCCGCTAATTGCCAGTGAAAGTCCAATCAAAATCGGTCCGGCCGTTATAGAGATGAGCCGGACAGACAAGCAGATAGACTGCCAGACACAAATTGTAAAAAATATTTTTTGGTATATGTACCGTGTACATACATATGCGTTTAGTAAAAAGCAGTTATTTTATTATTACAAACATACACTAAAATTTTATTTATTTGTATACATGAATATCTTACGCATAAAATGGACCCGTACTAATTAGTATTTTACTGAGCAATTACTTTAAAGTCATATTTTAATTTTTATTGTATGTTAAAGTTATACCTACAACAGTTTGCTTGACTATCACACTTATGGACCTTAAAGCGGATTGTTTTTTGCCTGGAAGTTGGTATAAAGAACTTTTATTTCGATAATAAAGTTTTTTATTCGTAAATAATTCATCACGAAAGACTATTAAGCAAAATTAATTAGTGTAACTGAGTTCGTGTAGTGCGGACACAAACATTTATAGGTTATAACTAAATAAATGGCATAAATGTCATATTATTGTATATTTACAGATTTAATACTATTAAAAATCGTTGTCTGGAATATGGTAGCCTGGAAGATATCGCCGTGAGTGATAAGACCGCCAATTGTTGTATTATTTTTTTTTGGCACTCATTTTATTTCATGTTTTTTAATATGTACGCAATGAAGATAAAAAATAAAAAAAATAAGTTTTCCTATAATTTGCTCCTTGAGTTTATTTTACCATTCAATTTGAATATGACTTTTACTAGACTAAGGCCAGGTCAGGCAAGAACTGGGTTTACATTCGGAGATTAAAAAACAATAGACAGACATAATTTATAATTTTTTTTTTTATCTTTTTGGAAAGCGCAATGTTGCATACCTTCTACGGGTCAACCAAAATATCTTTCAGTTGTTTATGTATTTTTAAATACCTATATTAAAATAGAAAGATCAAATAAACGAAAATAAATAAGAAACGTAAAATCTATGAAAATAATTAGAAGCTAATTTTATTTCATTCAAATAACTAGTTTGATTTTGAAAACTGCGTCACCAAGGCAAGGAAAGGTCACTTGAACAGGAAACCCAGGGCTTCTATGTGGACATTCACCCGTGTATGAGCCTTTTTTTTACGTGTGGAACACCCCACCGGGGTTTGCGGCGGGGCGGTATGTCGAAATCGAACCAACTAAAACCACACGGTGTGCCACTCTGCGCCTGAGACGGGAGGGATCCGGGAACCGCTTTCTTACGCCATCCAGACTTATCCCAGACCAGTGTTTGAGCCCTAGGTGTACCCACCGCCGCCACCACGCCATTTATTATTTATATTTACCTACTCGATATCTACGTGAGATAATTCGATACGAAGGATTTTTTACCAAACGTTATTGTTAGCCTCGTATGATACACAGTTTGAATATTTAGCTATATCCGCTGACTTCACCGCTTATAAAAAATTGCGAATAATTAGTCAATAAAAATTCCGTCGATTATATACGTAGAGTTGTTACACGGGTGTTACGTAATTGGAGTAAATGACCGAACAGACTGTGCTTTGGACGAAGGTCTTAGAGACCACGTGGTCGCCGTGTGAGCTGATCATCCGTCTTTCAACATGTGTAGCGACTTTACAACCAGCGTCAGTTTAGGCTGGCACCCGCTGAAAAAATTTAAGACAACAAGCGTGAATACAAAAAGCACGTGCAGTGAACATCTAGAAAATACAAGTGTATGGATTAATCAGCAATCTTTATTAGGTACTTCCATGTAAACCCTCATCTTGCTGTTCCCGTGTCAATTGGTTTTACGACAAAAAATATCATAATCTCAAAGAACTCATTACTTTATAAAATTTATTGCCTTCATCAATTCAATACACAAACTCTGTTATAAACTCAAGATATTCAAGAACAAATTCACTCAAAACTTCGGCATGCGTAAACAATAACAAAGCTAGCCCATAATCCGGCTATATAGAATACGGCTGTAATCATTGCGTTGTAAGTAAGTGTTGTATAATTTCGGGTGTGTACTCCGCGGGCAATGCACGGCGCCCTTGACCGAAACGTCGCGGCGGCGTACACGATGAGACGGAGTAAACAAATTGAATGAATCGCGTACGCTCGTACATGCCGTATGTAAGTACCTACCATTCATGTGCGCTGTAAACGCACGATAATTCAACTGGCCGTGTGTATTACCAACAAGATTACGTGCGGTCAATTACTAAAGTCGTTTTACGTACATATTTTAGTCATTTGTTATATGAACGGAATGTTAAAAACCCATATTTTAGAAACAAATTTAGATTAATCAAGGTTTCTGCTAGATTATAAATTGGATTCAAAGTAAAAAAAAAAGAATATTTCCCTAAAGTAAGTAAGTATTGAAGAAATCTTACTTAAAATCTTCTAAAATACTAGCTAACAATAAAAAATAAAACAATCAAAAACCACAGTTTTTTTTCCTTTGGCTTTACCCGAAAACCAGTTAGTGAAGAGTCTAGATTTAAAACTTAGTAACTGATTGTATTAGTAGCAAGTTATATAAACAAATGTTCATTAGACAAGTTAATTGCTCAGCTATTAAAGGACCAATTGATAGGTCCTTCAGGACGTTCAAAAAAATGTTGGATACAATAAGATGTTATCTTTTCAATAACAGTACTGTGGATATGTTTGGCAGGTGCGTTGACCGTGTGTCCCTTTGCCAACGGAAACGAGAAGTACCAAGCGTGTCGTGGCTCGCGTGGCGCCCCCTTGAGATATGCGCACTCGTCACTACTTGTAACTGACACTGATACTCTGAACACACCGTTCCATTCCATCTCATTTCAAATCATATTCTTTTATTTGCGAACGCCTCAAGGATTTACGTGCTGTCTGAATATCTTATTTGAAGTAAATAAATAACACGAGCTCAAATATCTTGCTAAAAATGTGAGGTAAGTTTCGATCGCACTCCATACACAATTTGCGGAAGACAGACGAATAGTGCAGCGGTGCATCGTACGCGTCCCGCCCGCCGACAATTCAACGCTCCTTAGCATAGGGATGGCCTCTGCTGTCGTTTATTTTTATCGATAATGCATACCATATAATTTTCACTTAATAATATTATTAGGATAACTGGTTAATGAGTGGCTATTTATGATGATAAATTATCGTTGTAAAACTTGATATTTTTAAATAAATCCAGTTTTGTATAAAAAAAGAAATTAACAAAGTCGTTTCGCTAAAAGCTTTTATTAATAGTTCGTGTAGTTAACATTTATGTTGTTTACAAAGTAAATACAAGTGCTTTAACTAACTGTGACGATGACAATAGTGTTATCATTAGATCCGTTAGTTCACCTAATTAGGTCGTAATTAACAATCAATCGATAGGTGTGTAGGCAATACAATAAGTAATAATGGTGCATCTGAGTGATGGAGGCGCGGCGCGGGGCGGTGTGGCGCGCGGCGGGTCGACGCTCGCCCGCGCGACCGATCGCACCCGAAGGTCAAGGCTGCCCGCAACCGATCGAGATCCTACTCGCACCGCGACGCGCCGTCCGCCTGGCCGGCCACTCGCGCCGCCACTACCACAACAACGAAAGAAAAAGTGACAGCCCAAACCTGAATAGAATGCGAGGACGAATAAAAATGAAAGCACTGTTTATCTTACGCGTCTAGCGTGCGTACTTCCTAATTCATCCATTTAAAAGAAAATTGATTCCGGACGAACGAAACTCTAATCAATGTCGTTGTCCAGCGCAGTGACTTGCTTTATTATGAGTAGTGCTTGCGAAAAGATCTCGATAACATCAGATATCCTGGCGGTTAGGTCACCACGCGGCGGTCACCGAACTCTAATGTGTTGCGTTCGGTATATCCATTAACCTATTTCTTAATGGATGCGAATTTGATACTTATAATGAGTCAATTTGTTCGTGGGGATAGCATTATCGAAAAGTGGAACCAATAGTGTGACGCGACAGAGTGTGAAGACGCGTTACTGAAAAAGTGATGTGTCTAAATTCGCGGGTGGGTCCGGTCGCCGGACGATTCTTTTATACTTGTTACTCTCGCTTTGTTTGAAACGTATCGCATTATGGCACCGCACCTTAATAAAAATGTTCAGAATCTATAGTGGCTGTTTACGATCGTATCATTTTCGTTTAATGAGTTATTTCTCTCGTCGCGTACACTAATCACGATTATAACCGATGCTGATCTGTTCGTTATTCGTTATTCACTTTATTAGATTCAAAATAAATGTTAATATAGACGAGATAATTTTTTTTATGAATGTTACCAACAAAATATAGTGTAAATGTGACGTGTTCATAATAAATAAAAACTTCCGACAAATCATCAAATCAACCGTCTGCTCATTCCTTGAATCAAATCATTAATCTTACTGGCAGTCTGTGAATCACTCCTGTGCTACGATCATTCTCTTATTGCAGTCTGTTTGATAATTAAGACCACCTTATTTTAACTCACCTTGTATTGGGTTGCATAACTGACCATACTTACTATGATATATATTTCTAATCTTCGCTAAAACATATGCTTTATATAATATACACTTATACTAACAACTTTTAGTTTATCTAAAGCAAGTTTATTTAAGCTGAGTGATCGTACTTATTAAGTCAGCCAACCATATCAGAGCATAAAAAATGGTTACTCTTCCGTGTTCAAATATACTATTAATAACGTGGACTCATTCAAAGTATTGTCCATTACGCCTTGTTTAAGCAGTTAATAAAACCAGCTTATAGGGAAATCTATTCATATAAAGGCAGAATGTAGAACTGTGGAAGTTGATCTACACTTCTCCGTACAAGGCATGCACTGTGTTTTTTTCTAAAACAAGTTTCGGAATGTACAAATATGTATAATTGTAGTTAATTCGTGCGTGATATGCACAACATAATCACACTAATATTTTCACAGTTTAATCATATTTGCCACGCGTTTGTTCGAAACGAATTGCCAGCTTCGTTACAAGAGTTAATAATTGTCTGCTTGTTCGTTACCTAAACATCCTTCAACGGATTCGAGCACTACTGAAGGCCTTTGAAACAAGTGCGTAGAGGGTCATTCTTATATTAGATATTATCATTTAAATATCATTATCCTTATTCCGTTTTAAAAACAATCAAATTGAGGTCGAAATCGTTTGCATGTTTACACACAACACCAAGTAAATTAATAATCGCTCTACTCCGCCACCTTTTTTCAAAACTTATTTATCTGCCTCTGTGGCGCAGTGGTAGCGAATGCGACTGCTGTGCAAGAGGTCTCGGGTTCGATTCCTGAGTCGGACCAAATGTTTGTATGATCTGCAAATATTTTTTTCGGAGTTTGGGTGTTTTCTATGTATAATATGTATGTATTTACAAAAAAAGTATATAAGTATTAATATCAGTTATCTCGTACCCATAGTACAAGCTCTGCTTAGTTTGGGACTAGATGGCGTTGTGTGTTAAAGTGTCTGAACATATTTATTATTTATTTATTATTATTATTTATTATCTGTTCTTCGTTTTAAAATATTGTGTGGTTTCAGATTTAGTAGACGTATTCATAATATTGGTATAGTTATCTATAGTATCCGATAGTACAGAGCGGGATGCACCTAGCCCGACTAAATGTCACTCGGAAAGCCGCCGCCGCTTTTAGTCGGTCTAAAATAGATCGCACTCGCGTTCATCAACCTCTTACATTCGTCATCGACACTCGAAGACTACAGCTGATGTTTTACATCGACTGTTTTACTAGACAAACAATTCTGACAACCGAACAATTTTCGCAATGGAAACTTAACAGACCGAATCGTACAACTACTCCAAAACTTTTTAAAGTCTTCGTTATTTGACACATCGAGGTTACAAATATTTGTTCGCATTGCAAAACCGTTTCGCCTGCAGCCGATTATATTTATTTGTAATTTAGTGCTGTCAAACCGCATTCAAAATTAATTGAACGTTAGTGCCGTATCGATACCACTGCAATTTTCGACCCGTCATAATGACGGTGCAGCAAAAACTTGACATCTTTGATGAGAAAAGTTACGCTTGGTTATATAATATCTTTTTAAATACAAACTTTATCGGAAGCGATTAATAAATTTAAACTGACGACTTGAAAGTTACCCACAGCTGTAGTGTTTTAGTGTAATGACCGTTTAATAGTCCAAAAGAGAAGCTATAGGCCGGATAATTGCGGTAAAGACTCTGAATTCGAGTAACCATGCTCTGAAACTTACAACTGAATGTTTGTAAACACACGCCGGTACTTTTACACGTTTTTTCCGTGGCGCCACTCCAAGCAGCTGAGTTTTATTACACAATCGGAGAGCTTTATTACAGCTACAAAGTCTATTTAAAATTTAGAAAGTGTGAATTGGCAACATGACGCATGACATTTAATATAATGATTTACATTTATCTCTTAAACAGGTATTTTGAATGTCAGATGTAAAATGTAAGTTTCATATTCCAGAACATTAACTATTTAACTGTTTCAGTCTAATTATACATTATTATGTATGTTAGGATTGCATAGATGCAAATATGTGAAGCATTATTTGTTTTAAAGTGTATTGAGCACGTGTTGGGATGACCCGCCAGTGCGTCACCCTTAGTATTTGGACATCGACATTTCTACCAGAGCTCTGTTATTTCTAGCGTCGTCAGGCGCCAACTTTAGATTAGATACAGGGCTCATCTGCATTCAGGACTGTTATTTGTGGAGCTTAATAATGTTATCCTCCATTCATATCCTCGGGGACGAGGCTAGTGATGGGACAAGTTACTTCAAGGATTTTGTAAAGAGTTATTATTTATGATACGTTAGGATAGAAAAGAAATGTTAATATTTATTACAATACATTTGCCCTGTGTGATATCGTAGTTAATGAGAATTTTATAAAATTCAATATTGGTTATACGTTTATGTGTAGTTGATGGTCGCGATAATGAAGATTTTTAAGCTCAAGTTTCTGTGGCACGTCGTAAATGCTCAGCGTGTGGTGGTCGTCGCTTTCATAAACACGCTTACATTTCCAGAAGCAGAAAGTTTTTAGTATTTTTTGTATTACAATGGGGGCTTTATTTGTTTTTCTTATTCAGTTATAAGTAACATTATCCTGCCAGCTTTGACCTTTGGCGTTTCGTTTTACGACGCTCGCAAAAAACACAATGGAATGAATTACTCTGTTCGATAAATCATGACGGTGTTTGTTGATATAATATAGATGTTGGGCATCGCTTTTGACTACTTCATAATAACATATTGTTGTGTCATCATCTCTGATTAACAATTAAATACATACGTATACTTTGCAATACTGATATGCCAAATATGCTGATTTAATTTGTATGATTTTCACAACTTTCCGAGGTCAGAATCTCCGAATCAGTTAAAAACTGTACTCTTTGTATGACATTGTCCCAAATTTCCATATAACAGTATACACTACATGTGGACTCCCCAGGTGTGAGAGCGTGGGCAGTGGGCTGGGCACACGTCTTTTGTTTCCGTTTAATGATATTTGCAAATTACCCGCAGCCTCTTGTGGTTCACGAAACACAAAGCTCGTTTCACATTGTCATTTTTTCAACTTTTACATTTTCAATAATAATATTAGCTATTACTTCAAATATATCCATCGTTTTTTTTTTTTTTATTTTTTATTATACATTTACTGTCAATTAAATTTTACTGACTATTTTTTCTACCGAAAAAGTATATTGAAATTTGTCAAAACATCGATAACTATTGAGTTAATCTCTTGTAAGTTATTAACCACCAAAAACTTTTACATTTTCTGTATTCTATTTTTTTTTATTATTTCGGACATCTAACACACAACGCCATCTAGTCCCAAACTAAGCAGACCTTAAATACTTTTTTTTGTAAATATCTACATATTATACATAGAAAACACCCAAACTCCGAAACAAATATTTGCAGATCATACAAATATTTGGTCCGACCCAGGATTCGAACCTGAGACCTCATGGACAGTAGTCGCGTACGCTACCACTGCGCCAGCTAGGCAGTCAAATTTAAATAATCGTTTTTTTAATAAAATGAAAGATAAAACTGGTAATTCATATTGTTATTCAAATTGATATAATTATTTGCCACTAATGTGAACACACTCTTTTGAATACGCAATGTGTCATTTGTAAACAGTTTTCGAGACATGCATCGCTTCGTCTGCATAATCTGTACTCATAAGGACTTATTGTTTTTACTAATTAGCACAGAAAGTGAAAAAAAAGTGTGTCACCAAAGTTTTTAAGAAGCAATCGTCGTTCTGATTTCAAATGTCATATTGCTTACATGTTGAATATGATTCTGCCACAGAATAAATATGATAACTTGTATTCTCATTGTCCATAGATAGTAGACCGTTTTCCAAGAAACAGACTAAATAAAAAAGAATGATTTAACATATGTATATATCAACTTGTTTAGACCTGACCTACTAGACAGCGTAAAGTTGATTCAATTTAAATTTTAAATAAAAAAATACGTTAATTATTAATACTACCTAAATATTTCTGAAGTCACTTATTATGAAAACCAAATTTTATCAGGTAAAGTGGTGCAGTAATTTTTGAACAGGTAATATCGAAAGCACAAAGAGTATTATAACTATTTATTAGGTACATCTTCTAAGGCTTGAACGTGAGGAGATAAGCTCCGCTGGTCTCACTGACACAAACAAGATTAATAATTTTACATAATTTGTATCAAATTCCATTCGCAGTCTGTATACAATAAACATACTGTAAGGTGGCAGCCATACTACTAGACAAACTTTTATGATTTATATTTCCCTGGTAACTCATACTGTATTTTTTTTCAATGAATCGTTTACGTCTATATACCTACAGTAGCTATTGCCCGCGGCTTCACTCGCGCAAAAGTAGATTTTTTTTTCCCCTATTTTCCCCCTCAGGCGTGGCATTTTCAAAAATCCTTTCTTACTGCTTACGTTATATAAAGAACCTACATGCAACTTCAGGATTCTAGGAAAGAATGCAAAACTTCAGTTTGCAAAAGGGGTAGGTTAATAAATGCGATTTTTTTTTATTATTTTACTCCATCTTCATAACATCGGGATGGTCATCCGGGATCTTTGAGAAGTAAAATTTTAATAAAATTGGGAGCACACACATGAGAAGGGAACTGTAGGAACAATATGACCCTTCCGTCACTCTCTTGTTAGGACTCTCTTTGTGGTTTCTTGTATCGCAAGATCGCTTAGCGTAGACATCGCTTAGCGGTATGACTTTAGTTTTATGCACGTAATCGCAACTCTACGACGACGGCGGTTATTCGTCGCTTGCGCAGGGTCATTACCGAATAGCTAACTCAAGGTCGAGATACTATCGGCTTTTATGTTTTGTAATATTTAAACGCACTCCACTTACCACCTGGTGCCTTAGTACATTCGCCAAATTTTGTACTAGAAAAATTTACTTATCAATAAAATTAGAAAGGAATGAACAACCGTCTACCGAGGGAGAGCCACGCTTGAAACGAAAGGGCAAGCTCGACCGGAGCGATAACACGGCCTTACAGAAAACCGTGTGAAACAGCGCTTGCACTGTGTTTTACGAGAACGGAGGAACATACCCCAACCCCAACCCTTTATCCCCCTCCACATCCCCCAAAGGCCGACAACGTACTTGCGACGCCTCTGGTGTTGCGTGTGTCCATGGGCGGCGGTAATCGCTTAGTAATCGCTTCGTCTGCTCGTTTGCACCCCAATTCCATGAAAAAAATATCTTCAGAGGGGAAGAAACAGTTAGCAATTTAAGGTTTTAAGATCCCCAGTCGCTTAAATTTAAAATGTCCGTGGTTTCTCCTGATCTTTGGTTCTCGTCGACAGACGAACTACTAGCGGTTACTACTTTCCGGGTAAAGCTAAGTCTGAACCAAGGCACACTTAATGAGAACATTTTAAACATATACAGTGACGTCTCAAACAGTATTAAATCTAAATATGAAATATAATAGTTTCGCAAGCCTGTACGGTGGCCTCAGCACCGCGAATGTGTAGCGAGCCGGAAGCGCGAGTTCCAACATTCGGCAATGAAGGAGGTCGTAGGCACTGCGTTATCAACATCTAAACATATCTCGCCGGTCATGGTGACCTGGTACATAACGTTCTATACCTAAAACAACTTTGATATTTCGCCGGCAGACCAATAAAACTTACGTGATGTTAGCCAATCTTTTTTTTGGGGTCCAGTCGTTAAGTAACAAATCCCTACTAATTATTTATCTTTGTATTAGTTTCATTGTTGTTGTAAATAACCATAGATAAAACAGGTAAAATAACTTAAGTTAGCATCTCTTCAATGAGTTTTACTAAAATATTTTTAGCTCATATGAAATATTTAAACAAACATAGCAGTTTTAAAGAGTATTTTGCATAATTTAAAAAAAGTAATTGAAATTGGAAAAAAATGTAGGTATACGATCAATTTACCTAACCTTACCAAATTCTTGGGAGCGACACGAGGTGTGGTAAGGTCTATGTCACTGCACCGTGATAATACACACTACACAGTGATTAACCGATAACGCTTATCGCCCCAATTTGAATCTTCCTGCAATACTAAATGTTAATACTGTTGCACAATTTAATATTCTATTGACGTATTAAATAAATCATTTTTTATTAAAAACAACATGCTTGCTAACACATCTGCGTACTTGGGAATGTCCGTCAATACCATCATCTTGTTAATCTGTGTTCAGCAAATTGCCATTAGTAAGTAACACAAAATAGACCCATGACGAATGACGTCATAGGCACAGCACAGTTTATTGAACTCAAATAAATTTGTCGTCCAGTAACTTGCAATTGACAAGACGTTTTGATTCGACCCATGACTGCTAGGTGCAACGGCTTAACAAGTACCAGGCGTTTATAAGGTATCAGGAGCATACTAACGCGCTAAGAGTTCAGTGATTAGAAGCGTTTACCGTGAGAGCTGGCAGCGGGCCAACCAGGCCACGCCGGTGCGTTCACCCACAGTCACACACGCCGTAAAGATAATTACTAAACTTACTATTGTTTTTATTATCTTTTACCAGGTTATTAAAAAAGTTATTTAGGCAGTAACTAGTTTCGGCTGTTCTGATAACTTTTCTATAAAGTAACTAGTTAAGCCTAGTAATAACCTTAGGACTATGGGATAGGGTTGTCGGCTATTTATCTCGGAGTTGTATATTCCGATATTAGTTAAACGTATCTGAAACAGTTTTTGCGTTATTTAAACTTTATTTACCTATAACATATATTACGACGAATTCTTTCGTATTTAAAAATAAGTCATATAAAAATGCTTTTAAACGGAATTTGTCAATACTTTGTGATCAAAATGAAGTCTTAATGATCACTGGCAACCCTATACATGTTGCTCTAGTTTAAACTAATTACTTAATCAGTGTCGTAACTCGTTTAAAGATGCATCGCCATCAAGAATTCTTCTGGAGAATCCACGCGTACAGGGTCGAGGATACCTTACTCTTACTAGCTCGGGAAGTGTTAAATTCTTTCATTAATCTCAAAAAAGAAAACTCATATGGAAATGTTTGGAAGTTTTGACTCATCCTATCTTTTTGTCCATACTTTGAAGGGAGATATTTATATTTACATTTATATATATGTGAAGTATTCAATTTCATAATGGGTTGAAAACGAAGTGTCCTCCATGGAATGTAAATGATTTCAATTTTGTACTTAGGTACACGAAATTAGCACGTAAGCGCGTCACAGTTTGCGTGACACACTGCGTTGTCGTCGATTCACATTCGCGTTCCGCGCGCTGTGTACATACACCTTTAAAGATAGCATAACATTAGTGATCGGTAGCGAGTAGATAGTAGTTATTCTAAGAAATAGGTTACAAAGCTTCTGTATGCGTTGTTCTTCACGATTGTTACGTCACACGCGGGCGCATAAGTAGCCTGAGCGCGCTGCATAATTCAGGCCATTTCAACAACAGATAGGAACGACAGAGACCAACTGTATGCGACTGAGTCTTCAGTGATAAGCAATGGAAAGTTCTGAATTAGAAATAAATATATTTATACATCGGATGCACGTATTCTTGCATCATCTCAATTGATGCTTTTTATTTGGTAGACTATGACTACGATTGTGAACTATGTACCAGGAAATCATAGCTTTATTAGAAGCAGTTCAGATGATATCTATCACCGTAACATGGTTAAACGTTGAGAGAATAGTCTTCTTCTTTTGATGAATGGCAATCAGCCGGATCAGCTATTTCTGCCAATGTCAAGTATTTCAAGTCTTCAATTCTAAGTCTTCGAGTCTTCAAGTCTTCGTCGTGATGGAATTAATGATAAAAAATATAAAAAATGTGGATGACATGAAATGGGGACCGTCTTTCGCAAAAACAAAAAACGATATCGAGAGAATAGTCATACACCTATTCTTAATTTGAATCCACCTGGCGGTTAAAAACAATATTTTAAAATTATTTTAAATATTTGTACGTATCACTGGCCCATCTTGACGTAGGTATTACAAACCAGTCCTCGTTTATTTTGTGACAAACGTGTAAATAAAGATTATCTTTATGATCTTTATGAATACCTAGTACCTACACGTCAAAATGTGGTTCGATGCACTTTGGATTAGTCATTTCTAGTTCTCAATATTGCGCAGTACTGAAGAATAAATATTCTTGCAACAAAAAAAATCGATCTACATTTTAAATATATTTTGAAAGTTATTTTCTAAGGTGCTCACATCCTGTAGTAAGACATTTATCAGATTGAAAGAAAAGTTATAGTATTTTGACTGAGTCGTCAGTTTCGATACTGAGAGGCTTTTTTTATCATAAACTCAAGTGTTTCACGTTTGCGTCATGTATGAAGACAGATTGGTCTAAACAACAGGCCCGAAGAACGGCAATCTATAAAAGATTAAGTTCTATTTGCTGAGAGAATTGTCTTAACAAACAATATTTCAAGAGGAAGTATCAATCGTATTTTGATGATACCTCTGCAGACATCTATGCTCCTAGTACACCTAGGCACTGTCAACTCAGCTACTATCTTCTTTGTAACAAATTTAAATTCTAATTCATATAATTCCGACGTAACACAGCGTTTACACAGGCTTTCATATAAATTATTCATTCTCATTCTGACGATCAGCGAATAAGCGGGTTTTAACTTCATCTCTTGAGGTTTACGTCAAAAATGTTTTAAAAAGTTATCTTGTACAAAACACTTATTGAACAACAGCTTACAACGTTTCTACGTCTAAGTCTGAAGATATCTTGATTCTTCCAAAACGGTTTTACATATAATAAGGCGACATATACAGAGTTTTTTTATGTGGTCATGTAGTGATAAAGTTAAGGAAACCTGCTGGTTTTCCTTATCACAAGATCTAGATACAAATAAAAAATAAGTTAACGGCACAGGTATGTTTTAAATATCAGCATTATCGATATATTACTTATTTTTATGGAGATTGAGTTAACTCGTTAGTCAAGTCTCAAGGTAGTAGAGCAACGCTGATTCTAGCACGAACGGGCTTGCTGGACCGGGGCGATACTACCCTCGCACAGAAGGTCAATGTAAAATGACAGCGTTCGTGCTGTCGAGTTTCGTTGCTGAGAGCGAGACCAGAGGCCCAATGATGCAGGAGCATCACTAGGCCGCCTAATGTGGGTCACCATGCTGCATTGTCTGCATTCGCAATGAGTATGGTGACCACCACTTTTGGATTCTGCTTTTGCTTTCCATCAGACAGAGTAAAGACATTTTGGCAGGCCCGTAAATAAAAAAGCATCAAATCTCTTATCTTCAATCACTCTTCAAATTATTTCAGTAAAATTATTTTACCTCGCTGTTTTTATATACGTAAGCTTTATAAGATACCAACATTTTTGATATTGATAACTTTTCATCAGCTTCGGTGCAATAGGACTTATCTGCTTGTTTGAATCAAAAACTACGTAGATTTTGTCTCAACATTGCTCTTACATAATGGACAAAGGACTCAGGTAAACGTTGTGAATTCATTTAATAAATCGAAAAATAAAGTTCATATTCTCCACAACCGATATATACACAGACAAAGCCGCGGACAAAGGCTACTAAATTTATAATTATTCATAAGATTAAGTAAATCGTGAGTGGCAGAAGCTCGCTGCTGCCTTGATCTATACTTAGCTGGCTATTGTATTCAATACAATACATTATTTATTCTCGTTCTATATTCGAAAGCTATTCACGACCGGCGCTTGCGCAGCCTTGAAATAGATCGATAAGTGCTCATCGGAATAATTAACGGTTTAACGATTTTAGTTAACTTTTAATTTTTTACTAATATAGTTCAATACACAAGTGGCTTGACAGTATTTGATTGAACCGCACAGTCGTACCTTTAAAACTACAACCGTGGGACAGAGTCTAAAATGAATGTAGCCTAAGTTGATTCTTTGTGTGTATTGAAGTGAAAGCCTTCTCCAAATCAGTCCAGCCGTTTCAGAATCTCCAGGCGGCACAAACAGACAGACGAATTAAAAAAAATTAGGTAACGTATATACCTTAATGTGCATTTAGACACTTCAATTTTATTTACTTATCTAAATTCATTCAATTTAGGCAATAACCATGACCTATACCAGAGTTTAAGATCGCAACTAAGAAAAATTTTAACTTACAAGTATATATTAATTGTTTTATGTTCTGTTAACTGATTTTTTATACGTTCTTTTATTGTGAAACATAATATTCTTAACATTTATAAATGAGTTGTAATCGGCAAGCGGTAATGCAATATGACAGTCTTGCCAACTGTTCCATCGATAATCCGATCCAAGCCACATTATAAACACATACAGTAATACGTCTCCGGTCACCAGACATCCGTTGAGCGGCGATATTTATTACATATACATCTTAATATCTAGCTAATTTGCAAAGTAAATATACGTGTTACTCACCAGGAAATGTATATTACTTGTCGTTTTGCTGGACATTGTTGGCCTATATTGTATTATTAGCAATAGACTGCAACATGTATTTTGTTTTGTGTTCATCTTATTCATAAAAGCTGTTAGGTCTTAACGAATCGATTTACAAAAGTTATCAAAAATCCTTGACATATTCGAACCTTTAGAAATTTTGGGTTCTAAATCTTGACAAATATATTTAGACAACGTTAGACCTCAGACCTATTGGCATATTAAAGTACTCACTCCAAAGCTTTAGTTTTACTCGTCTTTTTAATATTATATGTCAAAATTCAATTTAGTCATATTTTCTTATTTACCTTACCATCATAGAAAACAGAGGCGTTATACTATTTTAAGTTACTGTATTCAGTGGCTGGTCAGAGTTGTCCTACTGGATCGATCTATACTGTGTGGCGTAGATTTGGGTGGCGAGTTTTTGCCCACATCTGACCTTGCTTCGACTTTTACTTACCTACGTCGAAGTTCGGATAAAAATAACTAGGCATATTATTTGCTTGAATGGGCTATTAGTCTCAATTAATTTTGTCATAACAAATATGAACTTCAGTTTGATTAACTAATCGAAAATTGTGTTCTGAATTTAATGATGCGGGATCGCGTAAAAAATATAATAGGTCAATTTTAATGGACATTATTCGAGGTATAAATAATTTATATCCTTTATAAACCGGTCTGGAAAAAATAGTGCAATAGTGCTGTTTTTTATTTTGTATAAATAGATAGGATGTTTGAGCCTTTGTAAGTTTCCAATAAACTACGACTGAGGCAGCATATTAAGCGTCTGTCATTACAACACAACACCATCGCCACCATTCGAGAATAAACATACACATACATACAGTCTCAAGAAACTCGAAACACACGCTTTGCATATTAAGACTTTAAAATAAGACATTAAAGTTCAAAATTATTATCTACCGTATTTGATTCTCTATGGTCCAAACGAGAGCCTGATGATCTGTAATTTAGGTATTCTAATTACAGACAACAGCCTCTCCCAAAAGAAATGGTTGTTATCAAATTATAATAACCTTTTTAAAAACTGAATAGTCAATATATATGTGCGTACATATTTTCTAAATTCAAATCTTTTTAATCTGTATATTAACCGTTGTTATTTTTTCCAGGTAAGCATGGGATCCAACACATTCTATACAAGAAGGATTAAGTATATTAGGTTTAAGTTCAACTCTTTCTCGGATCTCTATCTCTTATTCACTATAGACCTAGAGCTGTCGACGTTCGATGATCTATGTTGTAAAGGTAAATCCCCGAATTCAAGTTGCGTTTAAGTCAACGGCGGAACCATCTTAAATTATTACCTTCCTGACTTAACAAATTATGCTTAAACACTCTTTTGCAATACGTGCAAGAAGTAGAAGAACAAGAAGAAGGCACCGCTTTAAAGTGGAAGACATACATTCTCGTACTCATCGCTTCGGTAATTCCTTCTGTGCCGAGCGCTCAAAACCTGGAACTCACTACCAGCGCACATGTTTCCTTCCCACTATGATCACGGGTTCTTTAAGCGGGGCGTGAAAAAGCATCTCACCAGGCCGCCATAGTGTGGGTCTTCATGCTGCATTGTTCTTTTTCGCATTGAGGATGGTGACCACCACTCTTGGGCAGAGTCATTTTGGCAGCTTAAATATTTAAAAAAAAATCATTTTGGCAGCTTAAATATAAAAAAAAACGTGCGATTACTAATGTTTTGGCTACAATAAATTTCGAACATAAGTATATGTTAATAGAATATAACAAATGTATTTTCAAGTGACTACGTATGTAGATTGTTTTTTTAGGTGACTTCGTTTACGCACACGATTGGTGCGACGACACGCTAGGGCACACATGCATAATATGCAATATTCGGTTTTTGTATAATGATTATTTTTTATTCGTCCATCGCCTATAGCTTTTTACGGTTTTGCAATCCAAGTGATGCTGCAGTATCTTTCCGTCAAATGACTATTTTGTATGTTTTGATAAAAAATAAGATAATAGAAATATTGGTTAATTTTGTATTTGGACGTTCATGAAAATGTTTTTTAGTCTATTAAGATTAGTGTTGTACTATATCAAACAAAATCAGAAAAGAGATTCAAAATCTAAACGTTAGGAGTTGCCAATGAAAACTAGTTTTGCTCTGTATCCTGTAAATAGATGTAGGAGATTTTAAATTAATATAAAGTGTATGAAAATGATATCTTACTGAATGGCATCGGTGAGTGTAGTGAAGTAACTATATCGTAGGTCATAATTGACGCGATTAACACTCGATGTTACGACAATGTGTGACAGTTGTAGTACAGTCAACAACATCAGTGTTTTCGTTTCATATGTTTTCAGACTGTTAACAAGTTTAAATTGATTGTAATTTAGGATTCACTATCTGGTCCTCAGGAGTTACACCTAAAATAATCGATGTAAGCCACGTGTGTATTTCGGAGAGGCCCGATTAGTATCTGACCCGGAGGACTTTAATGGAGGGTGAGACGACCTTCCGCGGACTCGAATCTGTTTAATATAAACATAATTCATTAAGTTAGTGCGTTCGTATCTATCTATTTATTATTAAGACACAGAACGCAGGTTAAATTAACTCACAATTACATTTTAAATACATAATAATAGAAATCCTATTCATAAAAAGATTCTTCTACAAAAATTGAGCATCATCTAAACGGCTCAGTCGCCTATTCCTGCCACAATCTTGCTACACCAATATTTAGATTGAAAAAACCAAGCCATCACGAAAATAACACAAGTCTCGTCCCACCGTTTCCCTTTCGTCGGAAGATGTCTATCTCGGGCAATCAGAGCGAGACAAACGTCAGTCCTCTCCCTTACGCTTACGCGACATTCCCTAGACGCCACGTGTCAATCCATTCGAGTAATGTATCAACACGACGTCAAAATATTGAGCAATCTTAGCATTTAGGGCAAACACAATAAGGTCTCTAATCGCATAAGATTTCCAAAGTTGTTAAGCACTTTCTAGCAAAAGGAGGCTCATGTCTCTTGTATTAATTTAATTTCAAACTTAGAGATAAGTAATTAGAATTCATTTTTCTCTGTGTTATTATTATTATTACGTCTTCTCAACTCCTGGTACTATTTTCAAATGATTCTAAATTTGACTCTAACTTTCAAATCACGATTTACCTAACAAATTTTCATAACATGGACTCTTAATTTATTCAATGCCAATATAATGACATCGCGTAAAAATTAAAGGAATCAAAACCATCAATTAAATGAAAAGTGAGACATTGTACCTTGAGCCGTGACAAATTACTGAATAAAACAAACGGTTCGCGGACGTTGAACGCTGCCAATTTCAGTTCGATCAACCCCATGTCTCCTCTTTACCGCGCCTCACCCCCGACGTCACCCGCACGCGCTAAGACATAACATTAATCATTCCTGTACACACATCTCCTGACCCTGAGCCATTTAAATTTAGAATTTATTGTACTAGTCTTAAAGGCGTTTATTATCTGTAGCGCCTTCGCGCATACGTCAGCTGGTGTTTTAGGACGTCGAACGACTGCTTACCTCTTCGCAACCTCTGAACCCCTGGTATTATGTAAGTCGAGTGCAATGGCCGCTCCAAAATACCAAGCTCAGTTTTCCCACCCCTACACTTTTCTTCAAATAACCTCAATTTGACCAGCAAAATTAATGATGATTTGCTTTTAAAATGGTTCGGCATATTCTTTTTTTACATAAAGATTGTGAAAAGTGGAAATTGGACCCGTGAGGTGTTTCCTTCTTAGAACTTAATGTTGTTTTGGGCATGAAGTTTTTGGATAGTCCATAATGTTTTCTTTTAATATAAATAGTTGTAACGAAACTAAATAAGGAAGTTTATTAAATGGTATTAAAGAAAAGGTTTTTGCTTCTATTGGCCTAAAATAAACTAAGCCTGAAATATTTTCGTGCTCCTAAAATTATATTTAGTAAAACCAATCTGTTCTTCCCAAACCACAAACAGTCAGGATTTAATTTAGCAATTAGGCAATTTTAATTGTTTAAAATTGGCCTATTAATTCGTTATTAAAAATAGAATCCAGAGAACAACTCTCGTACGAGTTAAAAAAGGCACTTAGTCAGGGAATCAAAGCCCACGTACACCCCGGCGTGACCCACATACTAACAATGCATATTTGAGCGTAATCTGCGTGTAGTAATTAGCGAGGTACGGGCAGCGCGGGCGCGATGAGAGGACGAACGACTGAGCGAATGTGGGTTAGATTCGCAAACGGCAGGGCCGGCAATGCACCGGTCGTAGACCGTTGCCGGGTTCGTTGACCGTTATCGATCGCGGGGGTGGCGGCGAGGGTGCGACACGGCACGCGCCCCTGCGGCGCCGCCCCCCGCTCCCCTCGCACACCCCTCACACACGCGGTGCGCTCAGGAAACTCGTTCCGCTACCGCATGCGTCAGTTCGGTCAACTGGCGACAGTTTTCAAGAAAGTTCACGTTATACGGCCACTACTGTTCAACTCTTATGAATTTTCTCCAAAAGTTTAAAAGCGACTGTCGTAAATGAGTTCCATCACCAACGCATTTGAAAGAACGTTTATTTGTGTCTGTGTTTAATATTCAATTTTTATCAATATCTTGTCTTATACATATATTTCTTTACTATACTTTCCTTTTACGAGAATCTCTCGTGTAGATACAAAATCTTGCCATAACTCGATTAACAGACGGGTCCTTGAGTCAACAGTTTAGTCACAAGGAATGCCCTTTAACTGTGTCTTGCGCATATCTGGGCTCATTGTTGGTTCGATTTCAGTCAGGCGTTGACAGATTTTTACGTAGGAGAGTTCACTAAGCAGTTCACAGAGATGTTGATCTGCGAAAGTCTCTGGCGTCGTGCCAGAGCTCAATGGCGTAACTGGCTCTGATACAACTTCTTTAAGTGGTCTTTATTACGTTAGTTTCATATAAAAACCTAAGCAATTTATTACCCATTATTAGTCTGATAAATAATGCATACTTATCGTTATTTAATCGTTTTAGTCGTTTCAATAATAGAAAATGAATAAGAATACATGTAATGTATATTGATAATGAACACAATACAAAACCATTTTGTCATAGAAAACAACAATTACGCGTGTGAAAGCTATATTCTTATATAAAAAATATTGAATAATATTTCCAATTCAGATAGAAAGCGTTAGAGATGAAAACTCGTGCCCGACTTCCCGGGTATCCATTATAGGCAGGAAGAGTGACTATAGAATGGTATAGGTTAGCAGTTGTATTAAGACGAGCGCGGGAAAGCTGTTTTCCTTGGAGCGGGAGGGGACTGACCGACTTTAACCACCCCTGCACAGCCTACCGGCGTTGTTATGGCGACGTGCTATGATTTATGTTATCCTGGTGACTAGTCGAAGCTTTCCCTCGTGTTATTGGTAAGATTTTACTATGCGTACAATAAATAGACGGGGAAAAGTTGTTGTGTCTTAATTAATTGTACGTAGTATATCATAAACTTTTTTACCTGCAATTTACTACTAAACCTATTTTTTAACTTATATTATTTACTACTAAAGAACTGTTGTAAAGTGAAAAAAACTGTTAAAAAAATATAAAATAGATAATCCTAGAGATTTTTATTTTGTTTGCAAATTTGAATTAAGTATGTTTACAAAAAAAAGTCGTTTTATAATGTAGCCTTCCTTCGAGAGAGCTGGCGGAACATCTCGGTATAATAACGGTGGGAAGGTATCGATCACTTGGTCCCCTCGTCGTGTCTTGGGTTTGGACTCGTTCAAATAATTCCACACAACTAGGTCTGTGCGAACTGAAATATTTGTTGTTTGTAAATATACATAGATTAAACCATAGAAAATCTTTTTTTTTCTACTTTTGAATTAGTAATCATTGCTTTAATTATTAAGTATAAGCCATCAACTAATAAGCATTTATATCTGAGAGTTTATTGTATCTGTGTAGTCAATCAATCAATCAACAACCTATAATGTCCCACTGCTGGGCTGGGCTGTCTCCTCTCAGGAGAGGGTTAAGGCCATTCGTCCCCACGCTGGCCAAGTGCGTGTTGACTGGTAAGAGTACGTAATCTTGCCGTCGGAAGTTTTTAAGCCGCCTAAAGACCTCCAACTAAGCTTCACGACTGTTATCCTATGATAACAACCGGGACCGACTGCTTAACATGAGCTCCGAATCACGGAGAGGCTCATGGTAACATGCCACTAGCGGTCACCCATCCAGGTATTGACCGCGCCGTCGTTGCTTACCCTCGGTGATTGTTACTAATCACCGAGTGCAACTGGGCTATGGGCGCCTCATATCTGTGTAGTGAAAGATATTAACAACAGTTAAAGAGAGATGCAACCAAGTGTGAGTAGGACGGATGACGAGGTTTTGTCTACTTCATAATTCAGGCGATTACATTTTTCGAGGTCTAGTTGTTTAAATATTTATATAGCTTGGCTATGTTATTATGTACTATGGAACTATAACGACGCTGTACGTACATGGAAGTAAGACAAAGTTGGAGTTATTAACCGACCGTCATATTTATGTTTATAAAAATGAATCCTTATTGCCCATGGTATTACAGGAGAAAGGCTGGATCAAATTGAACCATTCTTTCCTGTTAGATAGTCTATTTATCGAGAAAGGGTATATAACAATAGAAGTCGAGGTCCTTTGAGAAGAGTCGTTGCATGGCTTTACTAGTGAAATCATAAAAGACAATTTCAGTATGTTTATTGTGCTTAAGTTTTTTATTTCTTGTGCTATGAATGTATAAGTCGTACTAAGTTATAATATAAACGACCTTCAAATCTTGAGAAAATGAGCGTTGTTCAAACTCGATTGCACTTGTATCTTTTGGGTTTGAAAATATCTAAAGGTACTAATCATTATCGTATGTATGTATGTGTATGTATACATACATATATATGGAGATATATGTTTAGGTTTATTACAATTTAAACAATTCTTTAAAATCAATTTCACTGACAACTGATACTGTCCCTCCAATACTTTTTGATCCATCCTAACGTTGCCTAGAAGAGATTGTTCTTGGCAAATAGGTCACCCTTTATCATTATAGTATATATTCGTCATTTTATGTACTCTCTTGAACATATTTAAAACGGTGTACAAATATAGTTTTCTATCATTCTCTCTATTATTAGATGAACCGTCTAATCATTTGCCAGTTATACCATACAAGAAATTATCATACAATTAAATTTGAAGAGAAAATGCTTATAGCTTTTAAAACAGTAACTTAACAACCCAAAACTTTTAACTGTATCCTGAATGATACTACTAATCTAGTAGTTCACGAAAACGTTCTTCTGTGTGCAATTTTAAAAAGGTTATTCTGAGAGCGGTGAAAACTCTGAGTGCCTTGATCACTGGAGAAAATTATCATTTGGGTGCATGATAAGGGGAAATGAGTGCGCTCAGCTAAATTTATACCAATTTCTTCCTCTTTCATTTCGGTGGTAATAAAGATGTCGTAGTCGTCGTCTCTTTCCTGAGGTATATAAACAAAGTATTTAAAGTATTCAAATCTTAACTCTTCGAGTCTTCAACCGTCTCTCGAAAAAACAACAAATCACTACTTAAATTATGTGATGTATTTGATAATCAGAAGCTTCGTAGAATATCTCTGTTGATGTATTTGACTGCCTCGGTGGGGCAGTGGTAGCGTATGCGACTGCTGTTCATGAGGTCTCGGGTTCGAATCCTGGGTCGGACCAAATGTTTGTATGATCTGCAAGTATTTGTTTCGAGGTTTGGATGATTTCTATGTATAATATGTATGTGTTTACAAAAAAAAAGTATTTATGTATTCATATCAGTTGTCTAGTACCCATAATACAAGCTCTGCTTAGTTTGGGACTAGATGGCGTTGTGTGATAGATGTCTGAAATATTTAAAAAAAAAGAAAAATATAACCAAAGGCATTGCTATATTAAATATCTAGAGTAAAGCCCTCTCATGTTGAAATGGAACTTTATGCATAGAAATATGATTTACATTATTATTGACAGAGTTAAAAAAAGGGGAAGTTTATCAATTCATGGGAATCATCTCATATACTATGATGTTCAAGTTGATTTATCAGTCGTTTATAAACCAAATGGTCTTAGCATTGGATTTGGTGTAGCTTCCATGTGGAGGATTCCAGGATCCACATACCATATTGGCTATACTGCTTTAATATACATAATAATACTTATATATATACTAGCTTTTGCTCGCGACTATGCCCGCGTGTTTGTCGGTTATCGCAGTAAATTACAATTTACGTAGTAGCTTATCTCCTTCCTTAAAAATAAAAGTATCGCCATACCAAATTTTATTGAAATCTGTGCAGCAGTTTGGCCGTGACAGAGAGACAGACAGAGTTACTTTCGCATTTATTATATAAGTATGGATTATAATTATATAATAATATATAATATGCGTATTTTTTAATATCTCTAAAAACGGTTTTTAAAGCCTTATTAACGCCGAAAGTATATGTAACAGTTATCTAGGTGAATTCAAACAAGGCTAAATAGGCCCATAATCATTTTCTCGTTGGCACATGGCTTCCTTCAACAATCTTAAAATTAAGTTGATTCATCATGATAATTATATTTTAAACTGCAATCAATCAAAGTCATTATTACATTGCTGCTTATGAGCCTTCGTCGCCTAACTACCACCCTTTGAAACTTAGTAATGGATGTTAATATAATTGTTATTTACCATAATCACATGAAATATATGTATTGTCGAAAAGGTAGTATTAATTATCGACTAAGAAAAGAACAACTTATGTCCAAATTTCTGGTATTTGTAACATCTTTCGTTTCACATTCGTACCATTAAAGGGACGGAAGTGTGTAACTGTATAATAGACATGTGTGTATGCGTGTGTCAGGCGCTATTTTAGTTGACATATGAGTGGGCGGTTATTGAGGTAACGGTACGAGCTGTTAGAGGGTTTTTTATTATTTTACCAAAAATACTAACCCTTTCACAAATGTCCATACCGATTATTCTATTTACAGAAAATTACTATCGAGAAGCTTCTTTTTAGTTGGTTATAAAACAGCGAAAGCCTATCTATCGATATGACGCACTTCTACTGAATTTCCACCTGCCCAGTGAAATTCTCCTAATTTGTTTTTGAACCTATGCCCCTTAATCTGGTCATTCATTCCAGGCCAATGACCTATGTGAACCTATCGTACTGGCACCTCCGAAGTCTGTATCACAATATTCATCCTTTCCCCCACACCTCGTCCTAATTTAAGTTCCATAGCATTAAAAAAAACACGATAAATTGATAGCATTGAAGTTAAGCAAAATTACATAAATAACGAAAAAGTAAGCCTTTAAATATGCCTGCAATAAAAGTGTGAGCTAATTTGCTCACTAATGATCGATATTTTACTACCACAAAATAAGTACAGTAACCATAAGAATTCACGTGAAATACGCATTAGAAGTCATGAAACGAACGTTGAATACCGGGAGTGGAGGGGGGTGAGGGAGTTAACGGGCGGGGATGTACTCGGCGCTGTGACCCGGTTCTACCGCGCTACGCCGATCGTAGAGTGCAGTGGCCGAGGCGTAGCAATCGCGTAGACACGTAGACCCTCATGAATGGTATGTATGAAACGTACGGAAGTAGGCTTTCAGTTTTGACGTTCGTTTTTTTATATAGCGTTGTATACTTTAGTAATATTTTATATGAAGGTTATAATTGTATGAACCAGGAAGTATGTTACTGAATACCAATTTAAAATTACTAGTTGATTCCATTTCCAACTCTTGTGATAGATGTATAGATATCTCGTGGAGATATTAAGCGTATTAATAGCTTTTGAATCATTTTCATTTACTGGTTAAGGCTTCTAAATAAAAGGTCGTGGTTCTATTAGTTTGAGCTTGGTTTAAAATTGTATATTAGGGACAGAAAATCTTTGTTGCCTATTGTAAGTTACATTTTATATTACGCGCACGGAGGATTATATTGTGTATGTAAAAGTATGTATACTTGCTTCTTAATTAGAAAAGGTATACAACAACTTTTTTATAATCAAATGTGAAACGAGAAACAGAAAAATATGAACAGCAATGAATAAGTAGATGTGTAGATAGTTTGAGTTGAAAATCTATTTTATATAACTTAGATATAATAATATACTCAAAAGTAATGCTGTGAAATACATATTGAATTTAAATAATCGGGCTAAATAATAGCAAAAATAAGATTGAAATATAAAAAACCTGGCTCAGCGTTCATGAAATTCTCGGCATGTACTAGGAGAGCAGTCTGAAAGTAGGTCAGTGTAGTGAAGTTTACTTTCGTTATACGATAAAAATATTCATTCGTCAAATGATTGATAAATGGATATAACAATGTCGATTTATTTAATATACCTATATATACACTAGGTAATACATTATTGTAACACATATGGCTGTCTTAATCTCAAACTCGACAGAGAATGATAGGACTACATGGCTACCAAACTACTGATAAACATGCTTACATTTTACTAATATTTTTTTATGGAATAGAGGACAAACGAGCAGACGTATCGCCTGATGGTAAGCGATTACCGCCGCCCATGGACACCCGTAACACCAGAGGTGTCACAAATGCGTTGCCGGCCTTGGGGGTTGAGGGGAAGGGTTGAAATATGAGCCTCCGGTATCCTCACTCACTTGGTTTAACAGCGCAGGCGCTGTTTCACACCGGTTTTCTGTGAGACCGTGGCATCACTCCCGTCGAGCCGGCCCATGGATGCCGAAATGTGGCTCTCCCACGGTCAAATTGTATGTGTAATATTTTCTACATACATAAATAACACTACAACAATAGAACCCAGGATCTTATAGATAAGCATTCGAGACCACCAGAGGCCAATCTAAAAATCGTATTTATGATGACATACAGACCTACAAATACAATCTTTTGTTTAAATGATATGCCAAAGAGATACATGAAATGCCCAATGAATTTACTCAAAAGCTTCGGTTTAGCTGCGTATATAGTTGTATACTTCGAATATAAGTACCAGGATAGCATATTATCGCAGAAGGTCGTTATTCACGCTACACACAGTGCATGGAACTCTAAGCGACTAGCACAGCGTATGTTAATTTGTGTAGATAGCCGCGCGGCGCCTGGCAGCCTGCCAATGCTCACTAACTTACGCTACTTAGTATTTAGAAGTTACAAATAAATTTGTGTGTATTCTTAGACTTAAGACACTGAATATTTTAAGTGTTATACATAAGTAATCATATTTTTTTCCAAAGATGCTACAACAATTTCGTAGTCTTTTGAACTTACCCATGTTAAAGCAGAAACGTATATATTGCAGATAGAAAATTAGTTTGTTGCATTTTAGAGTACTACAAAACAAAAAGCAATTACAAAATAAATTGAATAATACAAGTGCTACACAAGCTACGATTTCGTAGCAGAAAATCCTCTACGGATATACTCACTCGGCAACGACAACCTGTTCTAAATAAAAAGTTCACAGAGCGCTATTTTAGAACATAAGCAAAATGTGGGAAATCAATAAAAAATCTATATAATTGGCGTATTTAGTCGATACGTTTACAAAATTCATCAAATAGAAGTTAATTGCTGCGGCAATTAAGTTTGTTAGCGCATAACTAACCGCAAAACGACGTGTTAAATCAATTTTGGTAATAAATTAAACGTTAAAAAATATCGGCGAATTAATTAATCATACCGTTGGAGTATCGAACAAAAACTGACAAATCTTTCTCATAATCGGAAAACGATCATTTTCCACCTTTACGGTTTTCTCATAAAAAACACCTCACCCTATTTCATACCTTATTTCTTTTAGCGTAAAGCACAAAAAATACTACATAACATTTTCAAATTGTATTCGTGTACATAAAATAATTAGCCTTATTCCATATGCGGTAAGGTACAAAATCGGTTGATGCCAAACGCAGAGGTTACCGCCCGGGTCGTCAACCCGTGATTCATGAAACTACCCTCTATTACATATAGGCCTTTCCCATTTGTAACCGATGCCGATAATACCTGCTTTTCACGCGAACTGAGTTTCAAGCTGGCCATACAATAACTCCTTTGAATTTTAATAAGAAAGTGATCAGTTCTTTTGTTGGCTTTTGGATTGGTCGGTAGTAAGATAATAATAATTTATGATATAAGGAACTCTTGAAAAGGCTATAAGTGCCATCTACCTCACACCTATAGTGGGATAAAACCATAATTTTTTTTAATAAACTTTATTGCCGATTGGTCTTCACTTAAAATACTTTTACGAAACGTTAATAAATCTTTGCAATATATATAGTACAAACTGGGGTTTGATCACGCCTTCGTTCATGTGTTTTTTGACTAATTCTTGCCAAAGTAGGTCACAACACTAAAGCGTTTAAGTATTTCTATGCCTAAAATAAAAAAAAAAACTATTTTAAATATTGTGTATGCGTGAACACTGTCAAGTGATATTCCAGAATGATAGCCCTTGTCCCGTGTCAGTGGTATACAATACAGTCGCCCCGGTTTAGCAGTCAAGTCATGTCTTAACGAAGTGGGCTCTGGATGCTGTGCGCAACATTGCCATGTTTTTGCCGCATTGGGGTAACCGAGCGAGCGGGACGCAATATTGCCACAACCACGTGTAGATAGAGGACAAAAACATTACTCAATACGTACACGTGCCGCTCTGTTATTTTATTACTTGTTTTAATACATTAACCAGAGTTTGGACAGTGGTGTATCTTTGTCGAATATTTAAAGTAGACGTGTGTGTTCCTTCATTGTTCATTTTACTATACTATTGTAAGTATCAGTTATGCCAAACACGTGGTAAAGCTAAATCCGGGTACACGTCTGTACCGCATGCTAGCTAAGCGCCGAATGATGAATTACATATTCGGTTAACTACCCGTCGGGTAGAAAAGGGCCGGTTCGTCTCGCGGGCCATATCGACGCCAACAACATATTCACACCAACCTCCTTATAACCGAAGTATATTTTGTCTGACGACCTTCACTCCTGTGTAGTGCCGAGTCAGCTATGAACGTCGTTTATATGAACAACCTTGAGTTTCATAAGACCCACGTTGGACGTCCGCTAAGTAGATTCAGCGCGGCATAGTTCTGCAGTATAAATAGGTTTGTCTTTTCCTTTCTAAAACATGCCTATTTTTACGGTTTTACATTGAACACCGACCGTTGACAATGAACTGATTCCTACTAAACCCAGAAGAAGCTTAGACATTTACCCACCGACCTAAGAGTACAATAAAGCACGCCGTAAAAAGATATAAGTTATTGGATGAACTATCCGACATGCAAACGTTTCTCACAACTTATTTTAACGTAGTCATTAATTATTTGTTTCAGGATGCAAGATAAAAGCGCTTCGTGCAAAGACCAACACGTATATCAAAACCCCAGTCCGTGGCGAGGAACCGGTGTTCGTAGTTACCGGTCGCAAGGAGGATGTCGCACGTGCCAAGCGTGAGATCCTCTCGGCGGCTGAGCATTTTTCACAGATCCGCGCTTCACGCAAATGCGGAGCCGCACCGCCGCCGCCAGCTGGCGCTCCTGGCCACGTGACTGCACAAGTACGCGTACCGTACCGCGTCGTGGGACTAGTCGTCGGACCTAAGGGCGCTACAATCAAACGCATCCAGCACACCACGCACACCTATATAGTAACACCATCGCGTGAACGCGAGCCAGTTTTTGAGGTGACAGGGCTGCCTGAGAGCGTAGAAGCTGCACGCAAGGAAATTGAAGCTCACATCGCACTACGCACCGGTTCCGCTGGCGCTGCAGCCGGAGGCGTCCCAGTGCAGACTGATGGCGAACCGCTGGCACAGTTGTACCGCGCTGGGCTTGCCTCGCTGTTGCGACCTGAACAAGAGGCCGCTTTCTCTTCAGCGGGCTCGTGCTCATCGGGTGGTTCTTCTGCGCGACTCGGCGATTTGCTCGGTATCTGGTCATCGACAGAACGCGACGAAGGACTCGGGGAGTCGCCGTCGTTCGAGTCTCCTGGCGGTGGCACTGCAGGCGTATGGGCTTGGGGCCCGACACGACCGTCGCCAGCCGCTTCACCGGCACGAGCGTGCGCTGTGTGCGCCGATCGCGGCGTGGCGGCGGCCCTGGTGCCGTGCGGACACAACCTGTTCTGCATGGAGTGCGCACAGCGGCTTGCCGCGGGAGGCGCACCGTGCCCGGCATGCTCAGCGCCAGCGCATCAGGCGATCCGCATTATCTCATAAAGCGCGCGGCGCCGTGACACGCCTCCCGCGGCCGGAGCCACGAGTCGCACGTTCTCGTAGTAGGGATCTTTTTTACTCGAATCGTTATAAAAATATTAAAAGAAGTAAAAATCGCGTAATCGAAATCCTGGTGCCAAAAGTCGGCGCCTCGCCGGCACGGCCCGTCCGCCGCGCCGTACCTATCTTAAGTCGGCAGAGTTGTTCACGATATATTTTCTTATTATGAACGTTTTTTATTAGGTCGTCGAGCGCACGCCGCGCTCGCCGCCGCAGAAAGACTCGAACGTACGTTACGATAGAATTTCGAAAAAAAAACATAAAATTTAAAAAAAGTTGTATAATTATTATTGATAGCGTAAATGAGAAATCGAAAATTTATAAAGCTTACCTAACGTAATTGCGTAAAGTATTAAGATATTATAATAATATAATAATAGGCGAGGGATGGGTGGCGCGGGGAGCGGGCCGCGCGGCCTGTTGTCTGTTCAGAGTCTAGTGTAATGTGTGTGATGTACTAGTGTACAGTTCGCGCCTAGCTAATGTGTTGTTTATATGTAGGTAATGAGTTGGTTGTGTGTGCGGGCGCCGCGGCCGGAGCCGCGCGCCCCTGGTCGACCGCCCCCGCTCCCCCGCGCGCCATGCTCACTTTATTTTTGACTATACGATTATTCGCTTGAATGATATTATACATACGTACACACTATGATTACGATAATATTAATATAATGTTTGTTTTAAGTGTGTTTTAATGTTTAGATTTTTATTGTAATGTTTTTATGAATGATTTTTATCTGTATGATTATTAATTATTATTGATTATTATTTTATGTGTTGACGATGTTTTTTTGTGATTACGTGTGCCCGCGCAAGCGGGCCGAGGCTGCTGTATGTTCGTTTAGTGTTATGATATCGAGTAATAAATTTAAAATAATAAATGATAAAGAAATAATATGACTCATTCATTATTATATAATATAAACTATAGTAGTCTGTAGCACGACATTGACTAACCATTACCTATTGATACTTATTAAGTATTATTATTATTATATTATTGAATAAATTTAAAGAATGCATAATTATATTTCATAGGAATCATTATTCTGTATAACTCTAGTTAATTATAACAATAACAAATATGATTGTATATGTACGAAGCAACATCGTTTCACTCCACTGAGGGCCTATTTTATGGATTGATATTTTTTTATTTTTTTACAGTTATTAGTTTTTGACTTACTCATATAAAGATACGCGAGGATAATATAACTGCCTATTAGATTATATTTTAAAAAATAATGGTTTCGTAAAATAGGCCTCCGCAGTACGTAGATCCAGTGATTTCGATAATTTTATTTTCGTAATAAAATGGGTAGGCGCTTTAGGTTCAAATAACGTTGTGAAAATTTGTGAAATTTTGTAGACCACATATCTTATTATAAATCTAATATAAACTATAACTTTCGAATTATTTCTTTCATTTCACTCCATTACCTAAGTGACCCTCATTCCCTCAAACCTTAGAGGCTACAGCAAATATGTATTTGTTCCATTTTTTTTTAAAAGACAACTCCCGAATTAGCAGTATACATTCCTGTGTCACGGGGATCTTTACAAACATACATGAAACGGACACAAAGTACACCCAGACTTAGAACAATAATGTATGGATCACACAAAGTATGGTCCCATGTAGGATTTGAACCCATAACACTTGGCGTAGCAGGAAGCGGTGTGGCGACCACTTTAATCACTAGGCCAATCGTGCAGTCAGCATAACCATATTGAAGCATAACCAGCATTACATTTCTATTACACTCTAAATTCAAACTGAGCAGAAGTAGTACTATGACAACTAGATTGGTATATATTACTCATTTACTATTTTCTATGTAAATACACTTTTTACATTAAAACCACCTAAAACCTCCAAGCAAACAATTGCAGATCATACAAACATTTGGTGGGTTTTACACGGGATTGAACCGGATACCTCAACACGGGTTTCATACACGCTACAACTGGCACAGAGGCAGTCCAATAAATTGTTTTTATTATATACATTTTATTGTACATAAGCATGGAAGTTGGCGGATATAAGAGTAGAGGTCGACCAAAAAAAATGGATGGCAGCATAGGAGAGGATATGGCCAGGAACGAAGTTATCAGAGAATTGACGCATGATAGAGGAGAATGGAGGAAGAAAGCTCATTGCACCGACCCCAAATAAAGTTGGGAAAAGGGTAGGGAGATGATGATGATGATGATATTTTTTTGTACTATATTTTTATGGGCAAACGAACAAACAGATTACCTGATCATGGCTGCAATACACCCACACTTTATTTACATTAAGGGTTGCAGGTTTCAACTGTAAGATTCTACCTATACAGTAATATTTATTAATCAAAGGGTTTCTGATAAAAAATCATAAGTTTTTATAAGGAAATAATCTAATAATTTTGTTATTAATATTTTTAATACAAACTTAGGTTGGGAATAGTCATTCCTGATTAATTATTTGCTGTACAAACTGTACATATGTAACCGTTAATAATGAGATTTCGTACCATTGAAAAAATTACACATGTAATTACATTTAATTTAATTTTATCATTTAAAAGTACACATTTTTATATAGACTAATAATATCTCGAAAGATCAACAAAGTAATATAAAGAAGTAGAATATCTTGAGTTTTCATGCTAGAATTAGTGCAGCAGAATTCCATTCCGAACTGCCTAAAAATTAATACCTTTCTAGAAAATTGAGATGAAACTCAAGTGTGAATTATTGTTAAGTGATCAAAGTTCTATGAAATCACACAAAGCGTCGAGTATAACAGTAACAGAAACACACTCCTTTAGTTTAACGGCTAAAGTATAATAATAATTAATGAATATTGGTGATTTAATGAAAGTCGAGCCACCACCGAGCGACCGAGATAGTAAGTAACATAATAAATTTAATTCATGAAGGTTATGAAATTGGCGTCGTGTAACCACCATTACACCTACTTGCTTTGTTGAGATCCTGGTACTATGTAGTATAACCATGATAGTTCAAAAAGAGGGTTGTCTTCTTTAAAAACAGGACATAGGAACTAAAATAGAAATAAACTAGACAGTTGTTGGGTTGATGATTATCTAATATATCTCTGAATTGGATAGCCAGCTGAAACAAAGAGGGTTTATTTAAAAGTTTTCGCAGCCAAAATGACTTTACTCTTCCTGATGGAAAGCCTTGAGTAGAATCCAAGAGTGGTGGTCACCATCCTCAGTGTATGTCTAGAGTGTTAGTCTTTCCAGGCGAGCATGTGTTGTCCTACTAAATGTCAGCTACGTAGGTAGATAAGTAACGTAAAACGTTATAAATTTCATTCATAAAGAGACATTGAAATTAAAGCTGTGTAAGCAACTAATATTACACTACACACCACACACTAGTATAATTTAAAGAGAAAGCTATCTTCTCAACGTTAGCAAACGCTAGACTAATCTGGACAGCTGTTTGGGCTAATATTGATTAACCGATCAACTTTGGATCGGATATCATGCCAAAAAAACAAAGAAAGATTCCTATCAAACGTTAGTTAAATAGGTAGGTACAGAGGCTTTGCGGTTACCTCAATTAAATAAGCTTAGTAGACAGCTTAGGTACTAACTTTATCAGAAAAAACTAGAATGATGCTTCTGGTAAACAAGCTTAATGTATATAGATAGGAGGCAGAAGACTTTTATTTAGACTAAATGCCTATGAAGAAAAGCGAATCCGTTTGTAATTATAAATATTTAATCATTATCAGTTACCGTCGACCACTGCTGAACAAAGGCCTCCTAAGGAGCACCGACTGTCCCTCTCTTGGACAGTCTGTATTCAATTGTTAGGCCATCCTGCTGCAGGGGAAAGCTGCGCTTCGGCACGAATGGGCTGGTTCGATCCACAAGACAGCGCTTGCGCTACGTTTCAATGAGTGAGTGAGGATACCGGAGGCCCATACCTCAACTTCTCCCCGTTTCTCCTGCCCATCCCTAAATCCCTAAGGACGACAGCGCACTTGTGACGACACTGATGTTGCGGTGTACATGGGCGGCGGTAATCGCTCACCAGGCGATACGTCTGCTCGTCTGCCCCGTATACTATAAAAAGGGGCACCCGAGTTTACGTTTAGGAATATATAATCTAAAAATGCAAATGAAACTGCTACAGTTTTTAAATATTGCGATGTGTAAATACCTTTTTTTATTGTGTTCCTGCCAAAGTGGCTGTACTCTGCCTGATGGAAAGCATAATCCAAGAGTAATGGTAACCTTTTTTCTTACAACTCCCGCATTAGGAATATACATTCCTGTATCACGGGGATCTTTACAAACATACATGAAACGGACACAAAATACACCCAGACTTAGAATAACAATTTATGGATCTCACAAAGAGTTGTCCCATGTAGGATTTGAACCCACAACACCTGGCGCAGTAGGAAGCAGTGTGGCGACCACTGATACCACTAGGCCAACTGTGTACCATACTTATTTCGAATGTCACAATGCAGCATGGTGACCCCACCTACTCTTATTAGACTCTATTGGTATTAAAAGTAAAGTTACAGGCACTATTAGATATAAAAGGAAGTTCTATATGACTATGTAGATGACCTTGTGGTTAAGGCGGGCACTTCGCCACTTCCTATAGCGTAGAAGTGTTATGGAACCGATCCCCGATGTCTAACAAAATATAAATTTATGTATATTTATTTAAGAAATGGAGACTTGCAATTTATTATTTTTTAGTCTAGCATGGCACATGTTCTGGCAGATATGTAAAAAAATCTGGTTCAGTATTATTTGTATTTATTTACGTATGGCCTTAACCATCTCCTGAGAGGAGACCCGAGCTTAGCAGTGGGACATTATGGATTGTTGATGATGATGATTGATAGAAAGAACGAATCGAAAATTTTATTAAGGTTCTGTACCCGAAGGGTAAAACGCAACCCTATTATTAAGACTCCGATTTCCGTCCGTCGGTCTGTCATCAAGGTTCATCTCATGAACCGAGTTAGTTAAACATTTTCACAGATGATGTATTTCTTTTGCCACTATAACAATAAATAAGCTTTTTAGGGGGCTCCCATACAACAATCATAATTTTTTGCCTTTTTAAATGGTAATGGTACAGAACCCTTCGTGCGCGAGTCCGATTCGCACTTGACAGGTTTTTAAGGAACAATAACATGACACTGTTTAATATAATAAAATTCATCCTAAAGTAGTTCCTAAAATGAGATTAAGATAGTTTCAGACACGTTTCAAACACTGCTATACTGTTTTTTCTAAAATATAAAAATATAATTTAATACTAAGTATTTTCGTTTATCACTATTTAAAGAACTTCTAATTATTTTTTATGGTATAATGGGTAAACGAGCAGACGTATCGCCTGGTGATAAGCGATTACCGCCGCCCATGGACACCCGTAACACCAGAGCTGTCACAAGTGCGTTGCCAACCTTTGGGTATCCGCACTCATTTGATGAAACACAGCGTAAGCGCTGTTTCACACCGGTTTTCTGTGAGACCGTGGTATCACTTCGGTCGAGCCGGCCCGTTCTAGCCGAAGCGTGGCTCTCCCACGGTATAATTGCATTATCAGAAATCAACTTTGAACTGAAGATTAATAGAAAAGGATTTAAATTTAAACCGACAGATAGACTCCGCTCTTAAATCAATTATACACACTTTTGACCTACAAGAATTACCTTAAAAGCATAATAAATATCATATGTGGTCATGTTTCAGAAATACCAGAAAGTCATCCCACACTTCTGCAGGCAGGCACTGAGCGGAGATTAGTTACATTGTTTCACCGTAAAGTTGAACTAATCGATTTTACCTGGAAAATCTCAGTAGCTTATGTATTACAAAGTCTACGCAATTAGATTGAGTTGTTCCATGAAATGCCGTAAGGACTAATGCGACAAGGTTTTGACAGAACTCCATGTACGTAGCATATGAAAATAAGTCTTTCAATTAGCTGTGAAAACATTCGAAAGGTTTCAGATGAAATTATTGGCGGTACCCGTATTTGTATTTCTCTTTTATTTTTCATTCCGCTTATTTGTGATTTCATATTTATTGCATTATGACTAACTATGAATTATAAATTCGTAAATGTATTCATTTTAAATATTACACGGATTTTGTGTAATATTTAAAATGAATGAATGAATGAATGAATTTAATTTGTTGAGTTAGTATTCTGGAAATTACTTACAGTCTTGGGGAAAGTGAATACAACACATAAAAATTAGGACAATTATAGTGCGATGAGCATTCTCAAATAAGCCAATTAAGTAGTAACCTATACATGAACATAGGTTACTACTTAATTTATATTAATACTGCCTTGTTGGTCTAGCGGTTAAAGTATGCGATTGCTAATCATGAGATCTTGGGTTCAAGTTCCGGGTCGGGCCAAAAGTGTTATTGACTTTTTCTGATTATATAAATACTTAATAACGGCTCGGAGTTTTGAAGTTAGGGTCTGAACCCCCGTGCCTCGGAGAGCACGTAAAGCTGTCGGTCCTGTGCCTAATCTCTCCCCGATCTTGTCGCTTAACCGTCCCATCCGATTATAAGAGAGAGAGAACAGAGAGTGAACCTGTTTTTGCGTTCACACTTGTGCACTATAATATCTCCTGCGTAGTTTGCTGGTCTTCGTTGAGACTGGCCGCCGTAGCCTCAATCGGTTAGGAGAACATATATTATATATATTACACTAGCTCATAGCAAGCAGATTAGAAACAATCACCGAGGGCAAGCAACGTCGTCGCGGTCAGTACCTGGATGGGTGACCGCTGGTGGCACGTTACCATGAGCGTCTCCGTGATTCGGAGGTCACGTTAAGCAGTCGGTCCCGGTTGTTATCATACGATAACACTCGTGAAGCTTAGTTGGAAGCCTTCGGGCGGCTTAAAAACATCCAATACCAAGATTTACGTAGCCACAACGTATTCTTGCCAGTCCCCAACCCGCACTTGGCCAGCGTGGGGACGTAGGACGGGAGGAGACCCGAGCCCAGCAGTGGGACATTATGTGTTGTTGATTGATTACACTAGCTTTTACTTGCGGCTGAATTCGCGTGTATGTCAGTTATCATAGTAAATAATAGCCTATCTATTATTCTGATATAATAATAATGTTTATTAGCTGTATATTTTTTATTAAAACTAGCATTATAAATATAAATGAATGCACTAGGTGAAGCCTATTTCGCATTCGAACAAAGGCGACTTTCAGTAGGACTAGAAATAGTCGTAGTTATTAAAACAAAATATGAAGATATCATGCATTAATAATTTCGAAATATATCTGAGGTAGCAAGATAAGCATAAATGTATTAAATCCATGCATGCAATGCACGTAAGTGTATTGTGTGCTAACGTCATGAGGTTAACTGGCTGCTATTTGCTCCTTCAGAAACTATCTGTATAAACTGATCCATTTAGGGATAGTTCAAGTCACTGATAATTTTATTAATCTTAACCTGAACTTCACGGGTCGTGTTAAATTTTATTAAATTGTGTTTATAAGTGTTCTCGTGAAAGTGTAACTCATATCCATATAACCATTCTCAGAAACTTTTGCATTTACAATATAAGCAGAATTCTGAGATAGCCCCCTCGATGTAATCTATCAGTGTCCTACATTCCATCGACTTTCAAATTTATAATATAGTGATATTATAATATAACTACCTCAGTGAGGCTGTGGTAGCATATGCACCTGCTGTACATGAGGTCTCGATTCGAGGGTTCGATCCTGAGTCGGACCAAATGTTTGTATGATTGGTCGGATCGGAGATTGTTTTTTATATATAATATGTATGTATTTAACAAAAAAAGTATGTATTAGCATCAATTGTCTGGTACCTATAGTACAAGCTCTGCTTAGTTTGGGACTAGATGGGGTTGTGTGTTAAAATGTCCGAAATATTTATATATGTTTATCAGCAGCCTTGTTACCGTAGTACAAGCTCCGTCTAATTTTGGATCAAACGTATGTGACATGCGTCAAGTGATTATGACAATTATTATCACACATACCTTTGGAAGACGTTTGTTATACGCGACACGTGTAACTTCTGTCATCTCAAAAAAGCTAATAAAGAACTTTATCATTACCATGTTTAGAGGTCATTGAGTTTAGAATGGAAAGAGAAATAGGGTACACGTGTTTATCGAGAGTACGGGAGTACATCTCTTTTGATAGCAAATTCTAGCTTCACATCTGAGTCTCACAGAAGACCTACTTAAATTGACAGCATTCGTGCTGTCATGATTCGTTGACAATTATGGAACGGTTGTCCAATGATGCAGAAGCATCTAAATAGACGATCATAGTGTGGGTCACCATTCTGAGATGTTGCATTGTCTGGATTCGCTCTTAGATTCTACTTATGCTTCGCAACTGGCAGAGTAAAGTCAATTTGGCAGGCTCATAAAGCAGAAAAGTATTTCAAAGGTTGGTAATGGAACTATTGGTTCCCATGAAAGTTTTTATAAAGTATGAATGTGTTGTCTTAATGCTGATGGGCTAAAAACGGCTAAACGGTTGTAGATGAAATAGCACACACCCTATATTACATAATCTTAATTGAAAACTTCAAGTTGAAGCAAGAGCAGTTAGTGGTGAAAGTTATTTAAAATTTTATAACGAAAGTATATAACAGGTATCGTAAACCAGCAGTCTGTAAAATCATATAAACTTTATTGAAAAGCTCATGTAGTAATACAAAGTGGAATAAAATACGGTATAAAATTTTATTCCATAATTCCACACACTAATGTACTTGTGTACTCACAGTTCAGTAGCTAAACATAAATCAATATAGTTGGCTATGGATAAAAAACTTATAGAGGTTTATTTTCATTTAAAATCGGGGTTTTTGAAAAAAACAATAAAACTTATTACATCTAATTCATTAACTAGTAGCCAAACCTAAATCTTGGGAATAATAAAGGCTAGGAAGGTGATGATCATACTGCACAGTTGGCCTAGTGGTTTAAGTGGTCTCCACATCGCTTTCTACTGCGCCAAGTGTTGTGGGTTCAAATCCTACAAGGGACAATACTTTGTGTGATCCATAAATTGTTGTTCCGAGTCTGGGTATAGTTTGTGTCCATTTCATGAATGTTTGTAAAGTCCCCCGCGACACGAGAATGTACATTCCTAATGCGGGAGATGTCTTTAAAAAAAAAACAGTATACCTACAGGTTTGTAAGGAACCCTCGGTGCGCGAGTTCGACTCGCACTTGACCGGTTTATTTAATTATATCATCTATGAAAAGAATCGACACGTGCCAGTCTGGATAACGAAATTGGTTTCCTAAATTAATAGACCTATTTATAAATAGTTACACCGAAATCAATCTCGTAAACTGTAATAAGTTTTTCTGAAAAACCAAGTTTACTTTCTAAATGGAAATAATTATTAAGTCATTTAAAATTAAATTATCGATTGTTTAAATTCACTTGTTTTGAAAAGCAAGTATTTATATGTATTTATTAAAATAAATGTTTCGTAATTCATTTGCATCGAATTTATTGATTCATAAACACTTTACGCACACAGGTTACATTCTACCCGTAGTACTGCATTTTAGCTAAGAATTATAAAGTAAATTGATATTGAAGAAAAGAGAAGAAATCGCGGCAGAGTCCAAGAAGGCCACTTTAAAAAGAAAACTACTACATACAAACACACACATATAACTTTCGATCGACTGCACCAAATTGGATAACTCTTTGTTTGCGTTAGGATAAGGTTTGTGTGGAAAAAATAAGAAACTGGAGGTGTTATATTTTCTTAATCCGCTTAGTAGTCTACACTGCGGCCCCGTTGGAAGTTAATACGGGCTTACCAAAATAAGTTTTTCGGTAATTCAGATTTTTTTACGAAAATGAATATGGCGGTATGTAGTTCACAGTGTCAGATAGTTAATAATAATAAAATTTAAATGGGCTTCCTACAGTCTGACTAACAGTATAGCATATGTTAAACTGTTGAACATTTCACATTTCAAATTTAGTACGAAAGTAACTTTTTCTTTTAAAGTCACATCCCGTATTAGTAATATACATTCCTGTGACGGGGATCTTTACAATCATACAAGAAACGGACACAAAGTACACCCAGACTTAGAACAACAATTTATGGATCACACAAAGTGTTGTTCCATGTAGGATTTGAACCCACATTTACTACTTGGTGTAGTAGGAAGTGGTGTGGCGACCACTGAAACCACTAGGCCAACCGTGTAGTCACATACCACCCCTTTTTACCACAATGTTTTATTTTGAAAAAGATTAGTGTTCCGGTGTGAGTTGAAATACAGGTTTAAGTTTTTTTTATGTATAGCCCTGCCAAAATAACTCTTCTCAGCCTTATCAGGAAAGCATCAACAGAATCCAAGAGTGGTGGTCACCATACTCATTGCGAATGCAGACAATGCAACGATGCGGCATGGTGACACACATGGCGACCTCGTGTTGCTTATCATTGGGCCTCCAAGTGTTTATAATAAGACAGGGGGAGTAAAACTGTCTGCCGCAACTAGTTCCCAATAATGCCATCCATGAATTGTGTAGGTTGGCAAAGTGTTATGACTCATCAACGAGAAATTATAAGAGGTGGTAAGTCCATTCAAGTAGTTTGAAGAAGCTTACAAGCTTTACAAATGTTCTTGGAAATCACCTTGAGTGTAGGCTGCTGGAGATCCAAACACTCACTCGATAATGTTTTCAAATAATATTAGTCTTAAATACCTGTACTGAAAAGCTAAAATTCATCGGCTCAGTGTTACATGTACAAGTTTCAGCTTATTTTCTGTAGGTGAACCATCCAACTACAGATGATAGCAAACAGCACTCTATGGCCTACGTATAAGGTATATAGTAAGTTGCTTGTAAAATCTATAGGCAAATTAATCTTGTTTTAGTATATTAGCGAGCAATTCAAGGTAATAATAGACCCTTATTGATAACTCTTAATTGGTTATTATATGATGTTATTTTTGTATAATCTGACGTTTTTGTAATTTGGTTGTAATAAATAAAAAATCTATTGGGACTCGATGTTAACTTTTCAGAATACATCATAATTATATGAATATTAGAATTCTGTTTATAGAAGACTTCAATAATCTGAAAAATAGCCTATGTAAATTAATAAAAAATACTATCTGTGCTTGCTATATCAGGGACTGCTCTACATATCACTGTTACGGGAGTGGTGTAATATAACTGACATTATTTTATGAAAATACTATTAGAGATGGAATTTCTAGTAAAACTAATTCTTATTTTTTTTATAAAAATAAGAATTAGTTTTACCATAGTATAGCCGTCTATTATATCAAATATGGGAACATCGTAAAAACACGTGCATAATTGACTATTGTTAATAAAAAGTACTAAAGCATTTGTAAGTAGCTACGAGATTCGTAGCACGTAGCACATCAACTACGCGGGATGCGTAGCACTACTTACAAGCATGTGTTCATTACGAATCGACGACTAATAAGTTTTTATACTTATCTTAAACTATTGTAGTATTGAGTATATGATAAAAACTCTTTTGAGCAAGAGTGAGAGATTAAAACGGCAGTGAACTAGTGGTTAGTGACCCTGACTGCTAAACCAAATTTCTTGGTTTCGATTCTCATCAAAAACAAATCTCTGTGCGATGAACATAATCGTATTTTTTCTGTGCCTGGAACAAATATATAAATATGTTTATAAGCAGTCTCATTACCATAGGATAGGCTTTGCTTTATTTGGGATCAGAAGACCATGTGTGAGTTCTGTGAAAAAAAAAAGAAAAGTAAGGTATGTTTCAGACTAGTTTATACCCGCGGTTCCACCGGTGTATACGTCGGTTGTCGCGGTAAATAGTAGTAGTATATATAATCCAAATCCGTTCAGTAGTTTTTACGTGGAACAGTAATAAACATCCATACAAACTTTCGTGTTTATAATATTATTAATAGGATTTGACTTATTCTAGGACTCCTCAAATGTCATTACTCGGTGCCAGGGCCACTTGATGGACAGGAGTTGCGGTAATATACGTCTGGGAGTGATTAATCCAATGGTCATCTTTCCAAGTTCAGTTTTGAAATACTTATCTTAGATTTTAACACTCTATCTGTTTATCAGTCAAGGCCTTCTTAAGATTTCTTGCAGTAATTAAGTCGAAGTTAACTACAAATACTTGTGAAGGATATCCTTTGATACAGTAAAAGACTTTGTGAGTCTAAAGATCACAATAAATCAAAATACTCTACCAATTAAAGCTTACTTGTATAATACCTATAAAGTAATTACATATAAATAAATATTATATATAGTAAAAGTCAAAACAAAACAAAAGCATATAATACAAGAGAACAGAACTATTAGCGATTGTAGAAAGAGAACCGACTGTAGCGATTGTACAATTAGCTAAGGGGGCAGACAAACCACCTGCGTGTTCGTAAAAAAATCAAAGGGTTCAGGTTGTACTCCGTATTCTGTGCGTGTCTATCTAAGACACAGAGTTAAAAACCAACAATCTCGCGTTACATATTTCTATCACTCATATTTAGTTTCAGAACATTGTTTGAAAATAAGAACAAGTTCTGCGGGTCGTTAAAAGATAGACCTCTCAATTGGATTTAGAAGTTTATTATCCACAAGCTTAGTCCCGCGATGTTACCTGCGGTACAACAACAATCGCGAGTAACGCCCCGGGGAAAAGCTAGTCTAAAATAACAAAGCCTAAGTTACTCCTAATAACATCAGCTACCTGCCAGTGAAAGTCCTGTTAAAATCGGTTAAACCGTTCCAGAGATTAACCGGAACAAACAGAAAAACGGACAGACAGATAGACAGACGAATAATTTAAAACATGTTAATTTGGTAGATGTACCGTATATATGCATTTTGTAAAGAGCGGTTATTTTAATATGACAAACAGACATTTCAATTTAATTTATTTATATAGACATATGTATATAAAAGACAAAAGTGATTGAATGGTGTATCAACGCACAGGCCAAACCATTAGGGCTACAAATTTAAAATTTCACACACATATTCCTCTTATGACGTAGACATCCGTTAAGGAAAGATTTTTTACAATTCATAGGGAATGTAATTTTTTATGGTACATTGTATTCCCTTATTTTTTTCTTAAATAAATCTTCTAGTATTTTAAGTACTTTGAAGTGGGTATCGATGTCCTCGCAGATGTTGGTTGAAGACAGGTCCGTTTTTCTCATGGGCAATTTTACGTTGCATGCTCACGTGTTAGCTCACTCAATGTCCTGGTAATACTAGCAGCTTCTGAGAAAATGACAAAAAAAAATACATAAAGAAAGGTAGTAGAGCCACGCTGATTTCAGCACGACCCGGCTGGTACTACCCCGGTACGGTACTACGCACAGAAGATCAACGTAAAATGACAGCGTTCGTGCTATCGTGTTTTGTTGGTGAGTGCGAGACCAGAGGCCCAATGATGCAGAAATATCACTAGGTGGCCATGGTTTGGCTCACTCTTGGACTCTGCTTATGCTATTAATCAGGCAAGGTACAGTCGTTTTGAGGGCGAGCGAAGCCACGAGCAAGATTTGGTAGTAGTAAAATATAAAACAGCCTAAGGACTTTAATGGAAATATGCCCCTGTATTTGTAAATCTATCTTTGGAACGAAATGAAAATTAAAATAAAATAATAGCCCTGTTTCTGAAAGTAGAAGGAAGGGTAACAGCTTTAGCAGTGTATGTATATTCGTATGTTGCACGCTAACGGCTAAACTAGTGGCATTGATAGATTTATAAAAATGGCCAGGACGTGGCCGTAGACGGGTCATCGTTTTTTAAACTTTTTATTTTAAAGTAACGATTACTGAAGATACATTTTTGCTGTCAAACTTATTTATTGACATGGGCATTAAAATTTATTTTACATGTAAATCACCAAATATATACCTTTATAAATAGTTATTGAATTAGAGAATTTTATTTTTATTTATGTATTATACGTATGGCCTTAACCCTCTCCTGAGAGGAGACCCGAGCCCAGCAGTTGGACATTATGGGTTGATGTTTATGTATTATTATGTATATTTACATTAAATCCTTCAAAGAAAATAATAATACAGGCATTAACTCTTCCTTTTTATTAATCAGACGAAAATAAAAAAAAACGTTAGGTACATCCGTCTCTTGCTATACTCATCCATTGTTTACTCAGACAACACCTGAAAAGAAAATAGATCACATCCTGGATAAAAATATGAGAGAAAAACGTGTGATCGTGCTTAAGAGTCGATCGGGATAGTTTGAATCTCACCTACAAAACAGCTGGCGTTGGGTCCAAAGAAGCTGTTATAACAAAATAAATTTTGCACTTGTTTTCTAGAATACCCTTCTAAAAATCACCTTTATTGTCATAGCTATAAGGATGTAGCAAACAGGTTTTAGTGCGGTGTCAACGATAAATTAAAGTTGGTATTTGCACAGTATCAAATTGCATGGGACATCCTGTAGAATCTGTAGGTGTTGTGTTTTATTCGATAACAGCAAATTGCAGGATTAGTGGTACCGGGGAATACTGTACAAAACATATTCCAAATATAATCTATGACCTAAATAACCTATGATTTATTATACATTTTCTAATATCATGTTTTTGAAGTAAAAACTTCTTGAGGTGCGTTAAGCACTTTTTAGGTGAACAAAAATCAAGTTTTGGTAAGGGGAAATATTATGAGTTCGCGTCACCGCGTCACCATCACCGACATGCTGACGTCACAAAACTTCTTTGACTGCGTTGAGCACTTTTTGGTAGGGGAAAATCTTATGAGTTCGCGTCTCCGCGTCAATGTGTGACCGACATAATTATTTAATCTAAACGATATAAAATTTCTAATTGTGTATATTCATTTTATAAATAACATTATGAGTTTTCAATTCTATCGGCAGTTCTTATGACTGTCCATTTTTTTTAAATTGATTTTTTAACACTTGTATCATCTTTACAATAATCTCAGCCTAAAGAGGTCAGCTGCTGGATATAAACTTCCCAGAAAGTTCTACACAACAACCTGCCCTGTGCTCATCCAATGGATTCCCGCGATATTCGTAGTGTATGTGACTGCTGTGTTTGAGACCTCGGGTTCGATTCCTGGAATAAATGTTTATTTTCAATATGTTGTTTATTGTTATTGTTGTTTGTATTTAATATGTATGTATTTACAAAAAAAATTATCTATGTATGAATATCAGTTGTCTAGTACCCATAATACAAGCTTTGCTTCCTTTGGGACTGGATGGCGTGGTGTGTTTCAATGTCTGTTCCTAAATTATACATTGTGGTATTCTGTTTTTGTCGTCACTAAATAATCAGCTGCTTTTTCTAATTACCATTGGAAAAAGCAGCTGGTCAGGCTCTGTAGTGTTCTTAGAGAGAGGCCGATGTAGACATCGCCTTTGCAGACCCTTACTAGAGTAGAGGACTCCAAAGTATTGCACTATAATAAAAAAGGTACAAAGTTTGCAGTATAAATATCGGTGTTTGATATTACGGATTTTTGAAAGATGTAGAACGTCCACCAACAAAGTAATAAGATGATTCAATACAGATTACAAAAGGAAGGGGTGGAAGCTAGATTATAGTCCGTATTCTTGAAAGTCTTTGGTAGACAGAATGAAAACAGCTGTACCGAAATAAATATCCTTTTTAATATTTCCATAAAAAAACGAATTAAAAACATGTTACTGAAAATCGTCATTTGGCATAGATATCTTAACCGTTATCACGTACTACAATAGCTCAAATTATAATCAAAACCGACTGCGTTAATATCTGGTATCTTTATTAAATTCATGGAAGAAGTGAAAAGAAAATAAAAATATTTTGGTGTCCAGTGTCAGTCCCGAGACTAAGACGAATCTGTTGACACCACTCACATAAAAATATGACTCTGGGGTGTGCCAAAGAACCTACACACATAGATACATACATATACTCGAAAAACATAACCCTCCTCCTTTTGCAATCGATAAAATTATTGAACTAAAATCAATCTCTCTTTAACTCAATTGATTTCAACCCGACTAATTGGATTGCATCGTAAACTAAATGCGTTATATGTGACGCTCGGGGCGAGCTCGTCCACTAACCGTTACCTGAGCTCTACAATTAAGGGGTTAACCCTTGTAATGCTGTTAGGTAGATTATTCGTAACCGGTCGGTTTAGTCCCGGCTACAAGTTACAAGAGGTAGGTAACACATGAGAATAACCGTTATTCAAATTGTATTCTTCTCTCACGATGTAATGCTGTTTTTTTTCTTTATGTATTTTGTTACTAGTTTGAAAGTGCCACCGCCGTGGGAGAGCCACGCTTCGGCATGAATGGGCCGGCTCGACCGGAGTGATACCACGGCCTCACAGAAAACCGGTGTGAAACAGCGCTTACGCTGTGTTTCATCGAGTGAGTGAGGATACCGGAGGCCCATACCCCAATCCAACGCCCTCTATCCATCTCGCCATCCTCCTTCCCCCCAGGCCGCCATAGTGTGGGTCACCATGCTGCATTGTTCTTTTTCGCATTGAGGATGGTGACCACCACTCTTGGATTCTGCTCATGCTTTCCATCAGGCAGGGAAGCGTCATTTTGGCAGATTAAATATAAAAAAAAAAATAAAAAAAAAATAAAGGGTTAAATGGATCTACATAAGCAACAAGGGACCAATCAACACACACGACAAAGAGAGAATAATTATCAAGATTTTAACACGTGTGCGGATTGGTTCTGTGTTGCATAAGTAGGTTCAAATAACACGATAATTGAGGTACGGCGTAATTCATACATCGAGTTGTTTATCATATGTATAAATACAAGTATACTCGTCAGCTGGCTGTGACGAAATAACAAATTGCGATTGATCTTTTATAATAATTTAAAAATTAACAGCTGACGGTGTTTACTTCCCTATAGAACTCACCTGACTAATAATAATAAATATTTCGGTCACTAAAACACAATGCCATCTAGTCCCAAACTTGTGTCATGGGTACTAGACAACTGACATAAATACATAAAATATATACACTCTTTTGTAAATATTTACATATTATATACATACATAGATTACACTCAACCTCCGAGAGAAATATTTGCAAATCATACAAAAAATTGGTTCGATCCGGGATTCGAACCCGAGACCTCAAACACAGCTGTCACATACGCTACCACTGTGCCACAGAGGCAGTCGCAAATTCCATTAATAGACATTAGAAGTAACCCTATCCTGAGAGGGACATTATGGGTTGTTGATGGTGTTATTGATGAGAAGTACCTCGGTGGTTTTTTAGGTATACCTATCTATTCTATTTCATATAACTTCTATTTAAAAAATCTATAAATGTATTTTAATCAGTTGTTTAGTACCCATAATACAAGCTCTGCTTGTTGTCCAAAATATTTTTATATTTATTATACCTCCAAAATTAAGGCAAATAAACCTGATCTGACCTGATGAGCATTACGCAGATGTCCAATACTGGCGTATGTTGTAACAGTTTACGAAAAAAATAGATAAAAAAAATTGCTATAACAATTAATTATCTAATATATTTCTGGCTGCTCTTGCCCGCAGATGTATAATAGACCTGTTATTGTTATTCTTACTTAATAAAGGGCAAACCTTTTACCCGCATATTATTCTCATTCACCAATAGAGAATTGCCTAACACAAAAACAGCAAAACACGTGGGTGACTACACTACTCTACATTTTTTAATATTTGATTTAAATATAAATATTCTATGTAACATTTTAAAGAAATACAAATTAGTAAAAAAGACTAATATCATTTTGGGTAAATAAAGTTTTTTTTTTATATTTTGGTAATCTAACACACAACGCCATCTAGTCCCAAATTTAGTAGATCTTGTATTATGGGTACTAGACAACTGATATGAATACTATACACTTTATTTTCACAGGCAACGCCCAAACTCCGAAACAAATATTTATAGATCATATAAACATTTGGTCCGACTCGGGAAACGAACCCAATACCTCAAGTACAGAAGTCGCATGTGCTACCACTGCGCCACCGAGGCAGTTAAAAATAAAGGCTGATAAAAACACACACACATAGCACAGTCTACACCTTCGGAGAGCCACGATTCGGAACCACAGAAAACTGGTGTGAAACAGCGCAAACCACCGAGTTGTTAATTACGGAGTGAGTGAGGATACCGGAGGCTCATATTGCAACCCCTCCCCCATTCCCCCCCCACATCTCCCAAATACTGGCAACGCACTAGTTACGCCTCTCGTGTTGCGAGTGTCAATGGGCGGCGGTAATCGTTTACCATCAGGCGACCCGTCTGCTCCTTTTCCCTGTTCCAGTAAAAAAAAGAGTTTTACTTAACTCCTTCTAAATAGGTCGACCAATATGGATGAAATTACCTGTGTATATATCAATTGGACCCGGTAGATGGCGCGGCGCTGCTCTCGGAATGTTAGTTGGTACGAAGGTTGCTCGAAGTTCACGGGTCAGAATTTAGATTTTTTTTTATTTATAAAATACGTCTGCCATTACAGATTACTGCAATGAGGTATATGTTAACAATTTGACTGAATCCATTACTGCTAGGCGCACAGTAGGAGATTTGAAAAGAATTGAAGTAAAAATATAAAACCTACAATAAAACTTTCTATATAATAACTCTTTAATCTCCATTATTGAAACCAATTAAATCATTACAATAAACATTATAAAATTAAAATAAAATTCTAGGAAACAATAATAATAATTAAATAACAATATTCACATACAAACTTCAGTAAATTCCTCCGCATCATCATCTACTGGTAGCGTTCCCAAAAGGCTTGCAGCATTGCCACGTTGAATGGCAATGCTAATTATCTGTACTAGATGTATAATGTAATGTAATGTATACTGTATAATGACTGTAAATGCCGGTTCTGGTCACGAGAAGCGTCAAGCAGTTGCTTACCTAGCTGTTTAAGCCTACCGCCTCGACTCCAAACGTGTCAAACATTTAATTACCTATTAGATTTCGGTATAATAACTTGAAAATTCATCTCATTAACCTAGTTACTCTCAAGTTTCTAGTTATTCAGATAGTTTTACAGACTAGAAGAGATACTCAAGGTTAAGAAATAAGTTCGTGTTAAGTAGGCTGTCTAACTTAATATAACGGATAACAAATAAATACTTACTTATATGACCTATTTCTCTAAATATAGTAAAGTATAATCCATACATATACCATAAATGTGAAAGCAACTCTGTCTGTCTGTTTGTCCCGCTTTCACGGCCAAACCGCTGCACCGAGATACTTTGATTGTTGAGGAAGGACCAGAATTTCATTAGCCATAAGTATTCATATATGAATCATGTCATACTTATAGCTGCAAATGCATAAGGCCGTGGCGCTTAAAAAAAAATCTTTAAAATCGATGCAGCCGTGGGAACGTACTGTGGGAAATGGGTCGGCTTGACCGGAGTGATGTCACGGCCTCACAGGAAACCGGTGTGAAATTTGTGAGTGCGCTGCGTTTCACCGATTGAGTAAGGATACCGGAGACCCATACCCAACCACTTCCCCCCCTCCTCCCCATACCCCAAAGGCCAACAACTCATTTGTGACGCCTCTGGTGTTGCGGGTATCCGTGAATGGTAGTAATCGCTTACCACCAGGCGATACATCTGCTCGTTTGCCTCTTATTCCATAAAAAAGTTCCATAAAAAAGCCATGAAAGTGTATCGGATAGACTGAGCTAATTACGAATGTATAATGTTACTATGGATACAAGATAATAATTTCATGGCGATAAAAAGAGATTTTTTTCTATGTGGCGCAAGCAAAGCGAGGTATCACCTAGTTCCCGTGTACACCTGCATCTAAGACTTACAATTGGGTTGCCTTTGAAGTGGGATTACTATTCTTGAAGATTTGAAGGTCGTGTCAGCCCGTCAACACCACAGACGAGCTAGTTCTGTGTGAAAATATATATTTTTTATTTTACTGACCTAAACCCTAACCTAACCTCAGGACCTCTTCGAGCTTCAGCAGTCTTAGTAGCAGTAGATCTCACCTTATACCAATTTTTACCTTCTTCCTTAATTGCGTCTGAAAACTATTGAATTCCCGAGGATTGCCGCATCAGGGAATCGGCCATAAATGAAAGAAATCATAGAATTTAAAGAATCAATAAAGAGACTTTACCAAAAAACGCTGCAAAGTTTTTTTTATATAATAGAAATATACCTACGTAAACATTGTGGGTTACACAAATATATTAACCGAAACTTAACAAATTTTTTCGCGTATACCGCTCTTCTACGTCAAAGTTTCATTGCGTGATATTGGATATAAGTAGATATTCATTTTTGTTGTTTTTGTGTCTCCGTTAAAATACACCGAAGCATATATTTGTAAATAAATAAATATTTCGGACAGCTAACACACACAACGCCAACTACTCAGAAGCTAAGCAGAGCTTGTGTTATTGGTATTAGACAAATGATATAAATACATATATACTTATGTTTTGTAAGTATTTGCAGATCATACAAATATTTGGTCTGACACAGAAATCGAACCACGTGATCTCAGTCACAGCAGTCAGACACGCTACCACTGCGCCACCGAGGCAGTCAAATACATCAACAGTGATATTCTACGAAGTTTCTGATTATCAAATACATCACATAATTTAAGTAGTAATTTGTTGTTTTTTCGAGAGACGGTTGAAGACTTAAGATTTGAATACTTTTAATACTTGACATTGGCAGAAATAGCTAATTAGCTGGTTGCCATTTCATCAAAAGAAGAAGAAAAAGAGATTAACTAGAAAACTCTATTAGTGGCAAAGGCAAGATAGCGACAGCACCCAGGCTGTATAAATATATATAAATGATTATATGTATTTACACAAATAAGAGATTTTATCTGGTTTTCGTTTATTTAATACTAGCAATCCGCCCTGTTTTCGCACTGGTTCATTGCGGGAAATAGAATACAGGCTTTGTAACTCTGAGAAGATGTGCGGCTAAATTTGTTCCGACACCTTCAACAATTATCGTTATATTTTAGTCGTTATACTCAAAAGTTTAACAAATTATATACGAAACCTTACTCCAAGAATCACTCTATCTATTGGTAAGAACCGCATAAAAAGTCGTGCAGGGGTTAAGAGTTAACCGCGAACAGAGACAGACAGACGCGTTTGGGGATTTTGCTTTATAATATGTTGTGTTGTTATTGTCAATTTACATAAATCTCCTGTAAATGAACTGTAAATACAAGTTTTTAAACCTACTTTAGGCATCAGTTACTCACGAAGTTAACTGTTTATGGTGGCATTTTGTAAACTAGCAATATATTTTTTATGAGAGAAGAAAGTCAAGGTTTAGACTTTTTACAATTCTTTAATATGCAAATTATAAAAATATATTCAAACATTAATGGCTGTCTTGTTTATACGTTTTTTTTGTATACATGTTTTTAACCAAGTGAGAACAGTTATTGGACCTCAAATCCCTTTTCCCCTGATATTAAGTGGTGTACACACACTTTTGACTCTTGGGTTCTTTAATGAATTGATTCACCTTCCTACTTCTACACCATAAAAATACAACCTAACTGAGTGTCTTCTGTTTTTGTAGTCGGTTATAAATCTGATTCATTCTGGCCGAAAAATCTCTCAGACCGTAAAATATAATGTAGTATTTGCCTGAGAAATAATACAGACTCATCTCACCTAGAAGGCTGGTCGCAAAGTTGAGGTCACGGCCTTGAACTACTTGTACACGTGTCACGCCGTTGCTAGGCAACCGGTCCCAGTACTACAGATCCCAGTACTACGATTACATGCCCTGCCTTATTTCAGTATAATCTGTGGACATGCGGTAATGTATACCCTTGCGGTCTGAAATATTACTGAAGTACTGGTTGGTCATTCTGAGTTTTACTCGTAACTAGCTTATTAAAATAAAATAGATTGTGGTGCTATATATCAACAGAAAGAGATATTATGTTATTCAAAGATTACAATAGTATATACTCAGTCTTGCTATAAATATTGTTACCAAGAGGAACATTTTTTTATTGCACCTAATATTTATTACTATTAGGGTGAGTCAGTTTAATATTGTATGTTAATATCAAAACCATTAAAAATATATAAAGCTTACTCGAAGTGGTCTCCATTAGCTGCAATAAAGTCCTTTAAACGTTGAGGCCAGTTATCAGTAGCAGTACGCACTTTTTCTAGGACAAAATTCTTCACTGCCATTCGTATGAATTGTTTTAGAGCAAGCATCTACTTTCTAAAACTGACCATACATCATAATCCAGTGTATTAAGGTCAGGATTAGATAACGGCCAGTTTTTAGCTCTGATAAAGTCCGGAAAGTTCGTTTCTAACCAAGATTGGGTGGATCGAACTTTATGATCCGGCGCCGAGTCTTGCTGAAATACTTATTCTTGATTATTGAACATGGTGTTGTTAAAACCACCTTCTCAAGAATGATATCTTGATGCACTTGTGCCGTTATTTTGATACCTTTTTCTCAAAAATAAGGCTCAGTTACTCCTACATTGCTAACACCCCACTAAACCGTCACTGAAGTCGGATAATACCATCGTTGTACTCTGTTGACTAATTGGAAAGCTTTTTTGTAGCTATAATCATAAATACGGTAATTTTGTTGGTATAAATATAAGTTATCATTAGAATGAAATATTGATCGAGTCTTTGGAAATATAAAATAACACTTTTCTTAACTTAACAAAAGTGTTATTTTATATTATCTAAAGACTTAGGATTAAAAACTTAGCCTTTTGCAATCACTGCTCCTTTTCACACTGCAAAGTTGTTAAACATTCGTCCAAAAAAAAATACGTTACCGCTTTAGTATAAGACTAATCCAAAATATTAAGAAAGTCCAAAAAATGGAACTGATTCTAATTTTAAAAAAAAGCTTATACAAATGAGGTAATAAAAAAACTCAAACAAATTAATATCAAATTATGTGTTGGCTAGTAAAAAAAATATTTATTGCTTAATTCTAAAATCGTTCTCATCCGTAAAAAAGAAAATTCTGTGGCCTCCCTTTGCGCACCGCTTAAGTAGTTGTTTTGAACTTACTCCCTTTTTTTTTTAAATTATCAGTTAAGAAATACCTGCTAAGCTGCAATTCCCAAGTCATCTTAAAATACGTGACAGGGTTCTGGGTGCCATCTTTATCTCTTAAATCTTATGCTTTCAGATAGGATGTCTGCGAATTCTTTCCCTTGCTCATTGATCGCCTCTTTCTTATGAACACTACGTAAACAGCCAGATTTTTTTCAGTCTCAAACAGAGGAGGTTTAATTGCACCTATCAATAGCCCGGTATACAAACATTTGACAAATACCAAGCGCATAGAGGATTTGAAAAATTGCATTTGGCTCCACGCCTACTTTATGTAGTGTAATCACAGATATTCCCTTTATCACCTCATTCCATCTTAATATCACAAAATATTTTACAATACATTGGCGCGGAAATAAGAAAGCACAACAAACCATCGCATAAAATGACAATTTCAAATTCAAAAGTAATATGAAATAGATACTTGTGCTCTATAATATCCCCTGCGTAGGTGGCTTGTTTCTGTTGAGACTGGCCGCCGAGGCCGAATCCGGCTAGAGTGCACCATGATCGTCAAGGCTCATAAGTGTATTATAGAATTTTAAGATAGGAGTGTCTTCAACACTGGCAGTACACCCACCGTTACCATTAATCCTAGCGAACACTACCACTATTACAAGAACTATTCAGTCATATGTGGTACTTTTGTACTAGTCTTGACCCATAGGCTCTGATTGCACTAAAAATAACAATCACATTATTTTCACTAAAGACTAGTAAGAATACAACAAGGTTTCTTAGATGACATCATTATAAGAGCTGCTTTAACTATTTTGCTGCAGTAATTTTCTAAAAATATTCCACCATGACGAAAGTGCCTACCAGAGACATCTTGCGGATGTGGTATGAAACGCGTGGAGCTCGACATAAACTTTATATTTGCTGGACCCGCAGTACAAAGCGTAGGCTGGTTAAATAAATATTTTGAACTTCGTGATTGAATAAGTAATAGTTCTTAAGTACTACAATTTTGCCTTGCACCTAAAGAAATATTATATCCGGTTTCCAGGAATATCTGCATTAAATTTTTAAGAACCTTCGTGTCATTTTACATTAATTTTATTTATTTATTTATCTTTATTGTATATACATAGTACGAAATGGTACAACAGGAACAATCACACAATATGTATAACAATTGGCGGTAATTTCTTCTTTGTTATTTAGTTTTTATTATCATCATCATCATCAGCCTATCGCAGTCCACTACTGGACATAGGCCTCTCCAATTTCACGCCACTTAGCTCGATCTATGGCTTCTCGCATCCAGCTCCTGCCAGTCGTCTTGCGCAAATCATCGCTCCACCTGGCTTATGGACGTCCTACACTACGTTTGACTCATAATAATGTTTCAAGCAGTTCCTAGAGATAAATATTTAAAAGTTAAACCAAATAAAAACCGACTTCAAGAACGGAACCAAATTGAAATGGGATAAGATGGAAAGCACCAGCTTTTAAATAAAAAAAGGAATCAACAAAATCGGTTCACCCAGACGAAAGTTCTGAGGTAACAAACATAAAAAAATACAGGCTTATAAAAATTAAGTTAAAAGAAATTATGGTGTAATAGTTATGACGTTAATTATTATGGACAATTTTATCTAGGTATTAGTCGGCTAGTGGTCGAAAGTCGACCTTAATTCATTTTTAAGCTGGATTTTTTAGATTACTTCACTTTTCCTCCATATAGCTAAAGATAAACTTTAGGGGCACCAAATTTTACAGTTCTGCGTTTGCATAATTATCATGGAAAGGTTTTAAAGCTTTTTTTTACTTATTAGTTAGTTATTGTTTTTTTTTTTCACTTATAACTCTTTTGACATAGCTGTTTTGTTATTCATATTTTATTTATGTATATGTAGATATCGCGTATTTTTATAACTTTGTTACATTGTAATATTATTTTAAAATTTTATATCTTTGGATATTTTTTTAATGTTTGAAACACCCTTGTATTATTTTCCACCTCGCGGGTAATTTAGGAACTTTCAGACAAGTGACCCAAAAAACCCACAATTGTGATTATTCGCGGGTCAAATAATATAGGGTTCCGTACCCAAAAGCTAAAACGGGACTCTATTACTAAGACTCCGCTGTGAGTCCGTCTGTCCGTTTGCCTGTCTTCTGTCACCAGGCTGTATCTCAAGAACCGTGATAGTTAGACAGTTGAAATTTTCATAGATTCTGTATTTCTGTTGCCACTATAACAACAAATACTACATAATAAAGTAAATAAGGGTGCTTCCGTGTAAAAATATGACTTTTTTGCAGTTTTTATAGATTATGCTACGGAGACCTTCGTGCACGAGTATGACTCGCACTTAGCAGGTCCAAAACACTCGGCGTCGAGTTGGTGACAAGGACAAGGTATTCATTGCGTCATCTGTCGGCATATCATCCATCTAATTAATATAATAAATTCAGGATAAAAAAATGTAATTGACACCGTGACCACAGCAGCAATATATGCCTCGATGACGCAGTGGTATCATGTGCAATCGCTTGAGGTCAGCGTTCGATTCTCGGATAGGACCAAATGTTTGTATGATCTGTAAGTTTTTGTTTCAGAGCTTGGGTGTTTTCTATGTATAATATGTATGTATTTACAGGAAAAAAGTATTTACGTATTAATATCAGTTATCTAGTACCCTAGTTCCGAACCCGAGACCTCATGGACAGCAGTCGCGTACTGTTATATCCCTG